>JAODAL010010570.1:0-104456 GCA_025379985.1 Phyllomedusa bahiana
CTTGTTGGCTTTTCGGGCGTCCACCTTTATTTGGAATTGAGGCGCACTTTATTTCATATTCTTCCAGCTGTCATGGCCTCACATGATGCAGTTTGGTAATTTTCTTGGCCGAGAGACACTATCGATGAGCTGGATGATGCTGTTTTTATCTTCTCTGAGGAAATCTTCTTCATGGCAGCTCCTTGATTTGAACCAGTGACCTTTTGCTTGGGAATCAACCTAATAACACACTGAGATATTAGCGAATGTAAGAGCAGGTTGTAATTTGTAGCACACAGGAAGAAACAGATTGTCCCACCACCAGGAGCAAAACAGTAACAACTGTAAAAAACATTGCCATAGACCTCAATAGAAAATCTGAGCTGTTTTTTACATGGCTTGGATTTTCTGAGGTTGGATTTCAAAACCAACAGTTTTGCAAAAGACTTCCAACATAATCTGCTGTGTTTCACTCAGAAAATGGCAGATTATTAAACTATTCAATTCAATGGGATGACCGAATTCAAAAACCGTAGAAGAAAAATGCGCAAAATAGCAAAACCCAAGTGTAAAATACTGGTTAGATTCGGATTCCAAATCCAACCAGAATTTGTACTTTGCCGTGTGGACGCAGTCATACATGTCACAATAAATTGTACTCACCAAATACAAAATAAGCCTTCGGAATAGGGGTCCTTTAACCCCTTAAGCCCCAGGCCTGAAAAGTAGTTAATGACCAGAACGTTTTTTTTAGTTTTTGCCTTCTTGCGTTTCAACAGTTGTAACTTTTTTTTTTTTTCAATGGTGCAGTTGTATGAGGCCTCATTTTATTCAAGACAACTTGTACTTTATGGGGGAATAGTTTAAGTTCACTTATAAATAATTGCAGAATTTTTTTTTAAAAAATGTTCTTACATTTTTTTTTTTACACCATTCACATTCCACACTTAACTTTTTAGATTCATTCTACAGGTTATTATGGTCGTGCAGATATCTAATATGTGTAGGGGTTTT
This sequence comes from Phyllomedusa bahiana, assembly GCA_025379985.1. Classification (NCBI taxonomy): domain Eukaryota; kingdom Metazoa; phylum Chordata; class Amphibia; order Anura; family Hylidae; genus Phyllomedusa; species Phyllomedusa bahiana. Next base: position 994 of record JAODAL010010570.1, read on the forward strand.
GTGTGTGTGTAATATATGCACAATTTTTTTTAATTAAATATTTATTTTTATTTTATGATTACTTTTTTATTCATTTTTTTTCACTTTTTATTTTTTTTTTTACTTTTTTAACTTTTTTTTTTAATCCCATGAAGGGATACATTGTTACATTTTTACATTGTTACAGTGTTACATTTTTTTTAACACTTTGTAATGTATTAGCATATTCATATATTCATAATACATTATAATCTGTGTCAGTCTGGCACAGGCAATGATCAGGACAGCACACAGTGTGCCCTGGTCACTGGCTTCTTACACAGACAGCTCTGGGCCAAAAGACGTCGCTGTAGACGAACGACCTGCACCGGCTGACGTCAAAAGACGGTGCATGGTTATTAAGGGGTTAAATGTGTTGTTTCAAAATATAAAAATATGCCTGCTTTCTTTCAAAAACAGGTTATGTATGGAAACACAGTTCATTCCCATTCACTGGACCTAAGCTCTGATACCAGCCACAGTCTTCAGACAGGTGTGCGGTGTCAGGGGAGGACTGGGACTGAAAAGCAGCCCTGGTAAAAAAAAAATAAAAAAAAACACCAGCTCACATACAATATCCATCTCTGAATTTTCCCTTGGTCACATACTGCACCACTTTCTAAAATAAAAAAAACAGCATTAATTCAGGCAAGAAAGTAAAAGTTAAAGGGTTGTTCCGTGAATTACAAAAGCTCCTTTGTCTGACGGGGCACGATTAGAAATAGAAAAAAAGAAGCATAGTAATAAATAAATAAAATTTTGTAAGACCGGAATACCCTTTTAAGCATTTAAACCTCTAACCTATTCTCACTTCTGTACGAACTACCCATCCCAAGCACCCCAAATGGTAATCATAACCCTCTTGTGGCCCAAACAGTAAAAGTACCTCCAGACGACTATGGGACTCTCCTTTGCACACCCAGTTTTAGTCTTTAAGAGGTAGGTAGTATGTATGTATATTTTCCCCCCATTATGTAGGCAAGCATGTATACAGCCCCCCATTAGGTAGGTAGGTAGGTATATAGGACACTATTAAGTTGATAGGTAGGTTTATACATTAGGTAGGTTTACACATTAGGTAGAAAGATTTATAGGTCCCCCATTAGGTAAGTATATAGGATAATTATTATATAGGTATATAGGCCCCCCAATCGGGTAGATATGTATATAGGTTCCCTTGTAGGTAAGTAGCAACAAGGGCCTGTAGCAGGTAGGTATATTTCCCCCCAGGAGTTATATAGACCCCTAGTGGGTAGGTAGATAAATAGGCCCCAAAATTGGTAGGTAGGTATATAGGCTCCCCAATAGGTACGTAATCCCCCCATTCTTAATAAGAGTCCTTATTCTGATAATAGAAAAAATTTAAAAAAAACTCCCCCAGCTTGTTTCTGGTGCAGGCGGCATCACACTGCTTGTGCCTAGACACTATTTACAGAATCTCATAGACCACAATTCTAAGGCAGACCTATAAGAGACAGCGGCGCAGATGGCGTAATAACATGACCAGGGGCGTCGCTAGGCTGTTTTATTCGGGGCTCGGGCCCCGAATAAAACACCCTGTGCCCCGAGTCTCCCGGGCTCCAGGCCTCTGCGCTGGGCCTGGAGCACCGACTGGCCCTTCAGCTGCATGTGCGTCCGATGGACGCACACTCAGCTGAGGGCTTCTGCGGAGCAGAGAGCGAGCGCTCCCTGCCCCGCAGACTGTGTCGGACCCGCCGGTCACACACAGGGGGGCCGCGGGGTCCTACCAGCGCTGCGCACCCGCCGCGGCCCCGTGCGCCTCCGCCGGCAGCGTCGCGATTATGTGATGACATCGCGACGCTGCCTCTCCTCGGGCGCACAGCGCGTCATAGGCCGTGCGCCCGAGGAGCTGCCGGAGGAGCGCGGCCTGAAGAGGACGGAGCGCGCTCGCTGGGGGAGCTAAGGTGAGTATTAATGTTGTTATTTTTATAGCGTTTACCTGCCTCAGGGCCCCTATATACTGCCTGTGTGGCCCTATATACTGCCTGTGGCCCCATATACCTGCCTGTGCCCCTATATACTGCCTGTGCCCCTATAATGCCTGCCTGTGGCCCCCATATCCCTGCCTGTGGCCCCCATATCCCTGCCTGTGGCCCCCATATCCCTGCCTGTGGACCCCAAATCCCTGCCTGTGGCCCCCATATCCCTGCCTGTGGACCCCAAATCCCTGCCTGTGGCCCCCATATCCCTGCCTGTGGCCCCCATATACTGCCTGTGCCCCTATATGCCTGCCTGTGGCCCCCATATACTGCCCATGGCCCCATATACTGCCTGTGGCCCCCATATCCCTGCCTGTGGCCCCATTATACTGCCTGTGGCCCCCATATACTGCCTGTGCCCCTATAATGCCTGCCTGTGGCCCCATATGCTGCCTGTAGCCCCCATATCCCTGCCTGTAGCCCCCATATCCCTGCCTGTGGCCCCCATATACTGCCCGTGCCCCTATAATGCCTGCCTGTGGCCCCCATATGCTGCCTGTGGCCCCCATATCCCTCTCTGTGGCCCCCATATGCTGCCTGTGCCCCTATAATGCCTGCCTGTGGCCCCATATTCTGCCTGTGGCCCCCCATATCCCTGCCTGTGGCCCACATATGGTGCCTGTGGCCCCCAAATCCCTGCCTGTGGCCCCCAAATCCCTGCCTGTGGCCCCCATATCCCTGCCTGTGGCCCCCATATCCCTGACTGTGGCCCCCATACGCCTGCCTGTGGCCCCATACGCCTGCCTGTGGCCCCATACGCCTGCCTGTGGCCACCATATGCTGCCTGTGCACCTATAAAACCTGCCTGGGGCCCCCCCATATACTGCCTGTGGCCCACATATACTGCCTGTGGCCCCCATATACTGCCTGTGTCCCTATATACCTGCCTGTGGCCCCCATATACCGCCTCAGTGACCCCATATACTGCCTCAGTGACCCTATATACCTTCTTGTGGCCCCTATATACTGCCTCAGTGCCCCCATATACTGCCTGTGGCCCCATATACTGCCTCAGTGCCCCTATATACCTGCCCGTGGCCCCATATACTGCCTGTGCCCCACTATATACTGCCTTTGGCCCCATATACCTGCCTGTGGCCCCTATATACCTGCCTGTGGCCCTATATACCTGCCTGTGGCCCCATATATCTGCCTGTGGCCCCATATACTGCTTCAGTGCCCCTATATACCTAACTGAGGGGACTGCTATACCTATAATTAAGGAGTTGCTGGAAATGTGAGGATTCTAAGATATTTGTGTCCAAATCCTCAGGGACGAGTCTTGGCCGGGAGCAATCAGCATGAAGGTGTGAACCGGATGGAGAAGAAAAGGGAAAGTGAACGACGCTGATCAGAAAAGACGTCTCCGGTGAGTCACTAAATGTAACTGCAGTGTAATCACTTATATGTCTGCAGAGCCTACATACAACTAGTATCTACCACTATCTGGTCACTGTATGGCGGTGGTATATGTAATCAGAGCCTGTGTACAGCTGATAGTCACATATGGGGGTTGCGTTCGGTCAGGGTCTGGCAGGATTATTTGAGCCTTAAGTAGTAATAGTTTTGGGTCTTGGTTTTGTAGGAGGGTTTTAGTAACAATCACTTGTCTGGTAGATTTGCTCCATGTATCGGTGTATGTTTTGGTGACTGTTTAGGGGTATTGTCATATGAAGGTGAGAAGTTCTGAAAAAGTAAATTTGTCATTGGTGATTTTTACTGTACAGTGACTGCTGAGGAGATGGACGGGATCTATGTGGGATGTGCAGAAAATTAGTGACAGGAACAGAAGGTTTTTCTCTGTAAAAAAACAACAGCAGTTTACAATGAGGCGCGAAAAATGTCGTGTGAACCCAGCCCTACCCAGAAAAACACAAAGGGCCCGAGCCCCGGATGTTTTAAGACCCTAGCAACGCCCCTGAACATGACTATATCATACCACCTGCACTGTTTACTCAGTTAGGCTGCAGGCTTAGCCTGACGCCTACAGGAGGGGTCAGCAGGGCAGGAAACCAATAGCTCTCTGCCATAGTTTTCAATATTATGCGCATCCTTTCTTGTTTTCCTCTACCAATCTGATATTGTTAGCCACAAAATTCATTAGCTTAGCCCCTTACATGAAATGTAATACACAGTGGGAAGCTGCTATCATCTTTTAAGGCAGGGGTGCACAATATTTTCTGGTCCAGTAGCTATATTGTCATATTGTTCCTCTCCCAGGGGGTCATACTAAATCTAAGAGGGATATTTCTTGCCTGAGATCTTTATGGCACTTTAATTGTAAATACCCAAAATGGCTGAGATGTCCTGGTTTCAATTTAGGGATTGCAAGAGACAGGGGCGTTGCTAGGGCAATAAAACATCTGGGGCACAGGCCCTTTGTGTTACATTTTTTACAACAGGGCTGGGTCCACACATCATTTTTCACAGCACATCATAAACTTTGTTATGCACTTTTTTGGATAAAAAAAAACATATATTCCTATCACTAATTTTTCACACAGATACTGGACATCACCTCAGCTTTACAATGTACAGTGATCTAAAATTTGCCTCTTTAACGACACATTGATGCACGATATTGTAATACATCTACATAGTAGTCATACAGTTACCAAACAACACACCTATACATGGAACAAATATACCACATGTATTACCATCATACTGTTACTAAAAAAAATCCAACAGTGCCAAGAACATCAATCTCAATAATACTACCAGGGCTGTTCCTAGGGACCCCGTCCGGTGATTACTATCACAGCTTCCGGCCCAGGAGATCCCAAGAGCAGTGCCCCGACGTGATGATGTCATGCTGCTTAAAGGGGTTTTGCCACGAAGTAAAATTGACGTGGAAACCTTGTAAATGAAATAACAAACATTTTCACCATTCATTATTATTAAAAAATTCTGCACCATTTTTGTTTTAGCTGCTCCTTTAGTGATCCATTGTTTACAGCTCGTTCCAGGTGATACAACCAGGGCTGAGAGCTCCTCAGTCCTGGTCGCACATGCTCAGACATCACTTCTCCTTTCAGGCAGCTACTGAGTGTTCAAACCCCAGGTGCTGCCACTCTACTCCCATCCTCTGTACTCCTTAGTAATTAGTCAAACACTGCAAATAAATAAAAAAGAAACCTCAATGAGATCTGTGCATTGATAAAGAGAAATAAAATCCATAGGTTTGGTTCCTGCAGGGATTTGAACCTAGAACCCTTGTGCCTGGAGGCAAAAACTTTACCTCTCAGCTACTCACAATGCTTTATATACACAGATCTTTCATTACTAGAGAGAAGAAAGGCATGGTGATGTCATCCTGCTGGGTCACATGATAGGCAATTCAAACAAATCACACATGCCTCCTTCTGAGCACACAGAGCTGAAGAGCTGGATGCAGGAGGTATGAAATGAGATTGTGGCAAGCTGGAGCTGCAGCCTAGTGGAGGAACATTGAGAAGTGAGTACCTTTTTTATTTTCTTTTTTTACCCATTACACGTGCCTGTCTACCTACAGGGGGCATATAACTCTACCTACAGGGGACAAATAACTCTACCTACAGAGGGTATATAACTCTACCTACAGGGGGCAAATAACTCTACCCATAGGGGGCATATCTGTACCTACAGTGAGCATGTAACTCTTACTGGAGGAGGCATATAGGCATAGCTGTACCTACAGGGGGAATATAACTCTACCTATAGAGGACATATAACTACCTACAGGGACCATATAACTACCTACAGGGGGTCAAATAACTTTACCTAGAGGGGGAATATCTTTACCTACAGTCGGAATATAACTACGTACAGGGGGGCAAATAACTCTACCTTGAGGGGGCATATCTTTACCTACAGGGGGCAAATATCTACCTGCAGGGGCATGTACCTACATACAGGGGGCAAATATCTACCTGCAGGGGGCATATAACTCTACCTACAGGGGCCGTATATATATACACCTACAGAGGTGTTATATACCTACCTACCTTCTAGGGGTTTACATACATAACTACTGGGGTGCCTCTATACCTGTCTACTGACTGTGGGTCAGTATTATATAAGTAATATACATGTACAATACTGACCCACAGAACTGACACTCAATCTGCACTATTACTATATAATACTCACCCACAGTGCTAATCAATGTTACATAACTGCAGACTGTCAGCTCTGTGAGTCAGTATTTTATATGTATATTACTTATATAATACTGACCCACAGAGCTGGTCACTGATTATAGAACTGATGTCAGCTCAGTGGGTCAGTTTTATAAATGTATATTACATAAACAATACTGACCTACTGAGCTGACAATCAGTCTGCAGCAGGGGCGTCGCTAGGTAGTTTTGTTCGGGGCACAAGCCCCGGACCAGACTCCCTGTGCCCCGAGTCTCAGAACGCCCGGTTCCAGGTCATTACTGTGACCTGTAGAGCCGCCAAGCTATTGCACTGTCTGTGCGTCCCCTGGAACGCTCATACAATTCAGGGGCAGCAGCAGAAATGTGCGGGGCAGCGAGGGTAGGGCGACTGCTCGGGATGACGGGAGCTGAGGAGGGAGGAGGGGGGCGCCGCCTGCTCCACACTGTGAAGGGAGTCAGGAAGCAGCGCCCCTGTCCAGCCGTGGGAGGTCCTTCACCTCCTGCTGTGCTCCTATCTCGGACCAGACCAGCAAGAAGTGAGTGAGGAGCCATCAGTGCCGAACAAATAATTTTAAGTAGTGTAAAAGGGGGAGACAATATAATGTTCATGAATGTGAACTGTACTGAATGTATGTGTATGTAAATGTGTATGTATGTGTTTGTATATATTTCTGTGTGTGTGTATATGTGTGTATACGTGTGTGTTTGTGTATGCTCTGTATGTGTGTGTATGCACTGTATGTGTGTGTATCCCACTGTATGTGCGTTGTATGTATGCCCTGTATGTGTATGTGTGAAATGCCCTTGTGTGTGTGTATGTATATTTGTGTATACACACACATTCCACAATACTCACCTCATTCAATCAAATAAAACATAATCCTGCCTGTGTGTCTGTTAGGCTTTGTTCACACGGTGGGATTGTGACGTGTACAGAACGATCTGCAAATACACTGTGTTTCTTCAGGAGCTCGCGCTGATCAACACGTCTTCTCGAAGCACGGGGATGGGGGGTAACAGCCACAGCCCCATAGACATGCATTGACATGTCACTTATTTTCCCCGCGATTTTCAATACGATCGTATTGTACGCATGGGGAGGGGGACGTGTAATCCAATTACATGCCAACTCTCCCCTTTTTGGGGGGGGGGTCCCGCTATTTGGGGTCCCCTCCCGCCTCCCGGGGGAGGTTGGCATTCCTCCCCCCCGCCAGCAGGCGGCGGGGGCTCTTTAAATGGGCCCCGGCGCCGGGAAATAGCGCTAGTGCGCTACTTGGCGCCGCCGGGGCGCTCCTACAGGCGGTGAAGCGGCCGCTGCGCCCGCTTCACCCGCCCGGAGTCTCGCTGTGCAGGGAGGAGGCAGGAGGGATTGCTCCCTCCTCCCCCCTCCTCCTGTATGTCCGGCGCCGGTGTGTGCGCCGCACCTACAGGTCAGCGGTGCAGGGGAAGAGACGCGCGGCTGCAGGGGAGTGTCGCGCGGTTGCTCTCACTTCCCCCTGTGCCGCTGGGGAGATCGGTCGGGGGCTGGCAGCGGTGCAGGAGTCTGGTGAGGTAAAGTGGATTTTATTATTTTATTTTTATTAGCTATATGGGGGGCTCTGCCTGGCAACAATGGGGGCACTACCTGGCAACAATGGGGGCTCTTCCTGGCAACAGAGGGGACATCTACCTGGCAACAATGGGGGCACTACCTGGCAACAGAGGGGGCACTACCTGGCAACAGAGGGGACATATACCTGGCCACAGAGGGGGCAATACCTGGCAACAGAGGGGACATATACATGGCAACAGAGGGGTCATCTACCTGGCAACAGAGGGGGCACTACCTGGCAACAGAGGGGGCATCTACCTGGCAACAGAGGGGCATCTACCTGGCAACAATGGGAGCACTACCTGGCAACAGAGGGGGCACTACCTGGCAACAGAGGGGACATCTACCTGGCAACAGAGGGGGCATCTACCTGGCAACAGAGGGGGCACTACCTGGCAAACAATAGGGGCACTACCTGGCAACAGAGGGGGCACTACCTGGCAACAATGGGGGCACTAGCTGGCACCACAGGGGTCACATCCTGGCAAACAATGGGGGCCCCTACCGGGCAACAATGGGGGCACTACCTGGCAACAATGGGGGCACTACCTGGAAAACAGAGGGGACATCTACCTGGCAACAGAGGGGGCATCTACCTGGCAACAATGGGGCACTACCTGGCAACAGAGGGGGCATCTACCTGGCAACAGAGGGGGCACTAGCTGGCAACAGAGGGGGCACTAGCTGGCAAACAATGGGGGCACTACCTGGCAACAATGGGGGCACCTACCTGGCTAACAAAGGGGGGCACCTACCTGGCTACAGAGGGGCATCTACTTGGCTACAAGGGGGCATCTACCTGCCTGTAAGGGGCACTACCTGCTTATGGGGGGTTACTACCTGGCTATAAGGGCATCTACCTGGCTTTCTTCCAAAGCCGTTTTGCAGTTAGGTGGAGTGGGTGTGGCTTTTTGAAGGGGGCGTGGCATACCGGAAAGATGGGCGTGTCCATGCAAATTTTTACCGCGCCGCGCTACGCACGCCGCCGTCTAAAATCTCCTGCTTTTTCATTTTCAAAAGTTGGCAACTATGGTAATCCATAGTTCTCTATGAGAGCTATGGATTACTGCAATTACGCCATGTGAACATACCCTTAGACATGTAAACTATGACCTGATGATGAATTATATTTGAATATAATTTTTTTATATCTGTCATTAGTCAGGGTTACGTATGATTTTAGCTGCTGCAGCCAGACTAAGGCTCTGTTCACACTGCGTAAACCATGGGGCATTTCATGCCGTATTTGCGCTTCAATACGCCCGACATGCGCGCCGCAATTACTGTAATTCATAGTTCTCACAGAGCTATAAATTACATCTCATCTCTCCCGTGTGTACAATACACACATATTGCACAACGGGGGAGAGAAGTGACATCACTTACAGCACTGATAGTGGAAGTGAATGGACCGCCCCCTCCCCCCCGTACCTGGAAATACACGCTGAACAGTATGTACTTCCAAAACACACTGTGTACTGCCCTAAAGGTCTGTTCACACAGCGCATGGTGGCACGGACCTGTGCACACCGCTATACGCCTGCTCTTGGAAGTACGTGCTCTCCAGCGTGTAGTTTCAGCAGCGCTCCGGCCACCTCTCATCCATCTTCACTTTCCCACTGAATGAAGCGGCAGGTCACTTATTTTTACGGGCGGGTTCTGTGTGCAGGGAAAACAGGTAATCCTAGCCCTCACTGCTATGATTTTACCGTATTTGTGGGGCGCACTTTAGGCGCATTACAGCACAGCTATACCCCACAAATACGCTGTGTATGATCACACGATGTAATGTTGGTCCGTACTTTGACAGCTAATTGCGCTTCAATGCACCTGAAGTGCGGGCCGACATGATGGTAACTCATAGCTGTCACTGAGAGCAACGATTACCTGTTCTGGGGAGAATAAATATTAGTGGGAGCTTCAGAGGAACGCACTGGCCACAGTTTTTTCTCTGTAAAAACACATGCCGCGGTTCATGGGGCGTAAAAAACGCTGTGTGAACCCCGCCCTACTGAGAAAAACTCAACACCAGGCCGGCCCCGGGCCCCGGATGTTTTGGGACCCTAGCAATGCCCCTGGTCTGCAGTTAATATTGCCCCACATATACATAAGGCATATGTGACTGTCAGCCTGTAACATACCTATTACATCTGATGTGGCTGTGAGGTTCGGCTGTAAAGGTGAGGAGGTGAATAGGAGCATGTCAGGTCCCGCTCAGGGCTGTTTACTGCAGCCTTATCCCTCCTCCTCCACTATTACAGCCCCAGCAGCTTCACAGTGGGTGGGAAAATGGGCGAGGCAGTGATTAAACTTCTCTCCTGACACATCTCTGTGCAGCATAGCAGGACTGGCAGCTGTGTCAGAGAAGCCATACATCACTAATGAAGCGCTACTATAATGAGGGGGAAAAATGGTTCAGGGCAGCAGGCCTTTTATCTGGGCCACAGGCCCTGGATAAAACTGTCAAGCGACACCCCTGGCAAGAGATCAGAATGAGGGGTCCCTTGCTCGGTACTTCAAAGAAAGGACATGAGGCGCCTATCTTCATTGTAGTTTTTGGAGATAACAGAAATGACTGTTTCACAAGTATAACTATGGAGAACACCACACACATATATCCTCCTCTCCAACTCATCTCCTCCTCTCTGGAGTCTCACACCTATCAGACATGTTTATGGTGTGTCCTGTGGATCTGCCATGATTGTGTCACACATAAAACTTGTTTAAGGAAGAAATACAGAGATAATACAAAAACAGGTTCTACTGGATTGTTGATTTAGGTTACCTAAAATAGCATATTCAGCCCTATATTGCCTGCCATAACAGTGCCAGCTATACAGTAACCGCCATAACAGTGCCAGCCATACAATGCCCACCATAACAGTGCCAGCCATACAATGCCCACCATAACAGTACCAGCCATACAATGCCCACCAGAACAGTGGCAGCTATACAGTAATCGCCATAACAGTGCTAGCCATACAATTCCCACCATAACAGTGCCAACCATACAGTGCCCACCATAACAGTGCCAGCCATACAGTGCCCACCATAACAGTGCCAGCCATACAATGCCCACCAGAACAGTGCCAGCTATACAGTAACCGCCATAACAGTGCTAGCCATACAATGCCCACCATAACAGTGCCAGCCATACACTGCCCACCATAACAGTGCCAGCCATACAGTGCCCACCATAACAGTGCCAGCCATACAATGCCCACTAGAACAGTGCCAGCTATACAGTAACCGCCATAACAGTGCTAGCCATACAATTCCCACCATAACAGTGCCAACCATACAGTGCCCACTATAAAAGTGCCAGCCATACAATGCCCACCAGAACAGTGCCAGCTTTTACAATACCAGAACACCCGCCATAACAGTAAAGCCAAAACAATGCCCCCTAGCCATACAATGCCCACCATAACAGTGCCAGCCATACAATGCCCACCAAAACCCAGTGGCCAGCAAATACGTAACTGCCATTAACAGTGCTAGCCATACAATGCCCGCCATAACATTTGCCAGAAAATACAATGCCCACCATTAACATTGCCAGCCATACAGGGGCCCACCATAACATTGCCAGCCATACAGTGCCCACCATAACAGTGCCAACCATACAAAGCCCCCCATAACAGTGCCAGCTATACAGTGACCGCTATATATCTCAGCCAGACATACAATGCCCACCATATCAGTGCCAGACATACAATGACCGCCATAACAGTGCCAGCCATACAGTGTCCACCATAACATGGCCATCAGTTGAATGCACTTGTCAAAAGATAATGGTCATTTTTGAAGTCTGAGGACAGAGACAAAAGCATGTTTGTGTCCTGATGTGTGGGGGCAACACAGAGGGGCATGGGGTCTGCATATTCTCCCCCTCCCCCTCTTTTTAAAGGTGACACAGGACCACCTTATCTATTAGGCTCCTATACAGCTGCACAGGATGCACATATGGCATGTTGACTCCTGCTTGGGAAAGGATCTATGAGAAAATCTGCATAGAGGAAATTAGCAGTACTTTGTCTCCACTATTCTACATATGAAAATTACTCTTAATACATCATTTTATTGTCTTGAGTTACTGAATGCAGACTATTAGGGCTGAAGGTTACATACAGGTTTTGTGTAAGTGATTTGTGAAGTTTATGAACAAAAGATATTTATGTGACAAAGGGAAGCCTGACCTATTCTTCTCATTCCTCAATAACCTCTTCATCCGGTTAGAGAAACAAAAAACCTGTCTAATGGTCTAGACATATTCACTTTCCTGAGACCCACCAGCTTGATGACCATCCCCCAGAACTGCCCAAGGGAACTTGGAGCTAGCTTGTGATGTGGCCTCCAAAACTGTAGCAGCCATGTGGAGGGCAAATTAATTTGTAACCTGATGTATAATTTGTGTAGTATTTAGTGTAGTCACATTTAATAACAATTGTTGTGGTGATGTCTGTTCACAGCTTCAAGTGTTTGTATGAAGGCCAACTTAGCGCTAAATATGTAGCTCAGGTATTCTGTATACTCTGTCCATCCTGCACACCTGTCACCAAAAACCCCTAACCTACAATATATGGGTTTTTTAATAGTGGAGTTGGGGCCCTTTTTAAAGCAAGTCAACATATCATTTTTACAACATGTCTGGTGAATCATGTCATAAAAGTGAATAATTAGGATTATCTCCTAATGCAATGTAATGTCAGTAATTGAGGAAGGTGATCATAGGCGTAATAAAAAGTATGAAAAATCCAGTTGTAAAACAGTGTCACAAAAGCTCAGTCCCTATAAATGGAGATTTCACTGAAAGAAAATGTTTTCGTTTTTTCAGCAAATGTCATAATTTTAGCTTTGAATTAGCATTTGGAATTGGAAAAACACATACAGCAGTCAGAATGATCCCTTATATTTATCCATGTATGACCATTTATTAATCACCGACATGACAAAAAAAAATATTGGAGCACTGGCCAGATTGATAAGTGTTATGATTAGTGCCGCAGCTCGGCGCATTTGAAACCCGGTATGCGCCCCGTTGCCGGTCCCCGAGTGGCGCCACAGTCCGTGTGGCACACTCATTCCCAAAGGCGCATGTACTCACCCAGCCGCGCTCCTGTTCTTCCACATCCTCCTGCCGGACGGTGTGCGCGTCCCCGTCCCTTAGGGCGCGCCGGCTTGCTCAGATTTAAAGGGCCAGCGTGCCGGTAATTGGTGATTGCCGGCCACTGACCCTATATTAAAGGGGTTGTCTCACTAAATTGGTTCGTCCTGTGTTTTGGTTTCATTTTGAATTCGGGAGCGTGTTTACTGGCTTCTACTAGGCAGCAGTAGAAGCCAGGTCTATAGCTATAGCAGCCAGTGCTGACAGCCTATCAGGAGATATCAAACAGGTCTGTAGCTATAGCAACCAGTGCTGGCAGCCTATGAGGAGAGATCAAACAGGTCTAAAGCTATAGCGACCTGATGAGCTGATGCAGCCCATACAAGAGGGGATATCTAGGAAAGGTAGGACACTGTTAATGGACATATATTGCAAAATGACTTGTTTCTGCAAGATCTTTATCATAAAAAGCAATCTTTGTAGTGAGACAACCCCTTTAAGGCTCCACCTCCCACATTACCCTGCTGGATCTTTAACGCTCTATGCTTCAGAGAAAGCATTCCGCAGTGTTCTCTTGTGTTTCCCGTGTACTTAACCTTTTGGCTCTTGTCTTAACCGACCACAGAACTTTCCTCCGCCGTGCCCTGACCTGGCCCCGACCTGTCACTGACTACGAGTCTGCCTGACACTTGGTACCTAATGTAGCCAGCTTATAATCGCTGCAATCCTCGGCTGACACTACACTAGCGCGTCACGTAGTGTTACGACCTGGTGGGAATCCAGCTGCAGCGAGTACATCCCGCTTTGGCGGCGGGCTCTGGAGTGAACACCGGGAACCTACTTAGACTCTAGAGCTCCCTGACGCGGCTTGTGTACACATCGCTTGCGGTGGTCCTAGTGGATCCACTTCCCGCTCATTCCGTTTACAAAAATGATATTCCATATTTTAGTTAGAGCTCAGTACTGAATGTAAGAATTAAAGATCCAGCCCCACAAGCAACCCTCAACCCTTCTATTCCAATAGTAGATTTTGGTAGTCAAAGCTCTTCATGTATTAGACTGTGAAACAATATTGAAACTAGGAGTGCAAAAATAAAATACAATACCAACATACTCTGGAAATTAGTAAATGAGAGTTCACCTATTCATATAGTTTTATCTATGTAGCCAATGATGAACTTCCCCTACTAGAACTTGAGTTTATCTTACTTTATGACCTAACCGAGTAGATAAAACATACAAGTAGATAAGAAGAAATGAAAACAGTAATGACTAAAAAAAAACTTGCTGAAACTGCAGTTCTGGGCTCCACATTAGGTTGAATTTTAAGAATACAATATGATATTTGCGAGTCAATTTTAGTTTCATTGTTTGTTTTTTTTTCAGACATTTTAACATAAAAAATGTAATTCTGGAAAGGGAAAAGGGAACTGCATCCTTTACTGTATACAGTTTTGTGTATTTTAAAGCCAAAGCCATTCCTTCCAAAAGTCTCCTTTTTACATAGGACCCAAAAGAGTTGTGAGGTTACTAGCCAGTTTTGTCAGTATTCCCAGGTGAAACAAGGGAATGTTTTTTTTTTACTGCCATTTCATTCCTCTGTTGGGAGTTATGCTAAAACTCTAGCAGTCTTCACTACTAGCTAAAAATGATGGCCCCCTTATGCTACAGTTTTGCTTTTTTCTGTTTTGTATCCTGCTTTATTCCAATATATACTTAAATGACATAGGCTGTAAAGACCATAAACAAATTACTGCTGGCTCCCAAAAGACAACAGAAATGACTAGAGTGGTTGGGGGGGTTTAGGGGTTAATTATCCCATCAAGATTACCAATATTTAATTGTCCAGAACAACTATTGTAATTTGGAACCATAACTCCATGGAAAACCACTAATTGGTTCCAAAGCTCCCAAAATGTAAACCCAACATAAAGCAGAATGAAGACTAAAGAAATGAAGCAGATAACTACGGTAATACGACTGAACCAATTCCTTTCATTAAAAACCATAAAGGCCTTCTGTAAGTTGCATATTACTATCAATGTAGAGGACTTGAGCCTTTTCAGGGTCCTATACATTTACATAATGTACCAGAAAACCAGGAACCACTCACATAGGAGCAGCTCATCCTGACGTAGCTAAAGTTCAGTACAGGACATATAGTAACACACTGCACTGTACAGAGGAGCTATTAGACAGTCAGTCCCTGCACTTTGGTAATATAGGTTGATTTTACAATAAATATGTCACAAATTGGGCAAGTGTTCTGTGACATTGTTATAGTGAGTGTGGGTGGTACAAGCGTTACAATGCCCCAAGAAAGACCATTGTATAATGAAAATATTGTATCCTGAAGCCACTACAGCTTCAGGGACTAAAGTATTTTTTAAGCCCAAGTTGTTTATCCCCATTACCTACAAAAGCAGAGAAAAGCATATTCTGGTTTTGTCTGTGATAATGGTGCACATTTTAGAAAGTTAAAGGGATTGTCCTACAAATGAAATGTATTCTTTAATAGGGCTGGAACTCCCTAAGGGTCTGCTGCTCTTGACTTATGGGTTCTCGTCCAGAAATACAGGAGAGGCTTGTGCTCCATTGTCAGTGAATGGAATGTTGAGTCTCTCCTGTGTCTCAGAATGATAACTTGAAAAGTTCCAAGAGAATGATTGCCCTTGGGTGGTCTGGACCTGTAGGTAACTCTACCAGCCCACTGAAAAGAATTTTTTTTTTTGTGGGTGGTTTTTTTTAATTTTTTAGTTGCCTAAAAGAAACCCTTATAAATACTATTATATGTCCAGCTTCTTCTGTAGGTCTACTTGTCAGGAAAAGCCCGAGCCCACTCGAGGGTCGACGGCCTGACTTGGGGTGTATCGTGACTTTGCACTCCCCCTAGGGGTGAACAGTTAACCCCTGTCCATAAGAGCACAGGAAGGCCCAGGGAGTGCAAAATTATACGGTGGGGGGGGGGGGGGGGCCCCACTCCTTCCTACAACCTGAACGCTCGGGAGAGATCTGTTAATTTTTTTACCCACACTGGTGAAACAGGACTGTGCCAGCCCGGTAGAATTCTACCAGTTATTATTATTATTATTTATTTTAGAGCACCCTTGATTCCAGAGCGCTGTACATTGGAGGTGGGTATACAGACATAACAATGGTCAAACAATTACAAATTGACGATCAGTAACTAACAACTGTAACAGAGGGAGAGAGGGCCGCCCTGCCCACGAGAGCTTACAGTCTACAAGGAGAGGTGGGAATGAACAGAAGGTAAGGGGGCAGACGTGTGAGCGGAGCGGTGCAACATATTAATGGTTGGTCATAGGCAGATCCTGAAGAGATAGGATTAACATGTTACCTATGATCTAGTGAGCGTGGGGAGAGTCTGAGGTTTTGAAGGCAGTTAGATCCGAGTATGGGGGAAGCACGAGAGAAGTCATGGAGGACGATTATGTGAGGAGCTGATAAGAGGAGAGAGAGCAAGAAGAAGGTCCTGGAGGAGCGGATTGCGTTGAGGAGTATCTATAGATAAAGGCAGAGATGTATGGAGGAGAGAGGTTAGGGAGAGCTTTTGTAGTCAAGTTACTAACTTAAACCTGATTCAGCTGGGCAATGGACCATTACAGAGGATTGCAGAGGGGAGCGACAGAGAGTAGCGAGTAGAGAATGGATAATAGCCGTCAGCAGACACAGTTGATTGAGGATGTATTGGAGGGGCGCTAGATGGCTAGATGGGAGGCCACAGAGAAGGGATTTTGAGCAATATCTATGCAGAAATTAGCAAGGGCGTGGACCAGCATTTTTGTACTTCTCAACGTTTTAAGGAATGAAGCGTCATGTCGGGAGATATATTTCAGTGGATATGCGGCAGGCAGATGGTGAGGGCTGGGTGGCGGTATGCAGGACAGTTGGAGTCATATATAAGACGCGGTCGATTTACAGACTTATAACAAAGACATGAATCAGCCCAGGTACGATAATAGTCTAACACCGAGAAAAACAGACACGTGAGATCGATGATCAAGACAACAGACTCGCTCGGGATTTAAGTTTAGAGATTTAATCACCTTGTGAGTGAACTAGACAAAAAATACATACATAGGGTTATAACTATATAGATATTGGTCAGACGTGCAAATATGGATATGGTTACAAACTAAAGAGCGCAGCAAGAAGTGTCAATTTACTTATAGGTTGGCTTGTGCTGGCACACATTGGTGATAGTGAAATGTTGGTTTTGCCTCCTATGTAGGATGCTAACTGGAAAGCTGGCAGGTACCACCCCACCAATAGAGGCAAACCACCTTGGCCCATTTGGGCTTTCCAACCTTGACCTGGGACTCGCACCCCCTTTCACACTCGTCTACACACGATCCTCCTCCCTCCTCGGCCATGCTGTTTTTTTACTACGATCCACAAAATGGGTCATATCGCGGCAGGACATTGGGACAGAACCGAGGCAGTGGTACAATCAGAACCGGATGGGCCGAAGCTACGATTTGGTACCAAAAACTGCCCTTCTGCTTAGTTTCTTGTGCCAGCCTTTGGTTTCTCCCTTCCCGTGTGCCCTACAAAGGTGGGGGTGACAGCTATGCGTGTGGGATGTTTCATATTTGAAAATATGAAACTGGCGTAGACCTGTAATGCACGGTTCTCCCATAAATCCTTTTGAACGATCCGCACCTGACTGACTGCTAATCCCTTTGTTGGTTGGGTCTGGGAGCACAATGTGCAACTTATGCCCAGGCCAGGCTAATGAAATTAACGACAATCCTTATGATGCTTCGACTCCCAGCTCTGTGGGCTTGTCAATCCCTATGGATGGATGAGAGACTGCACTCAGGCCCTTGCAATATAAATTAGGGACAGATCATTTGCCTAATTGATTGCTTTGAGTGACATGTTTGAAGCGGGGGGTGGGCTCTTCAATTTTCCTCACACTACTTTTGCAACATTGTTATCAGAAGCATATCTAGGGACACGCAGCAAAATTTTGAATGGGTCTGCAACCAAGAACATATACGAGTACCTCTCAATTATAGTCATACAGATACTAAATACCACATACACCACATATCACCATAGATATCCCTATCATACTGCTACCAATCAAATCCCCCTACACCAGGACCAACATTACCAATAACACAACTACATAAGGACCCGATTATAATGCCAGAACATGACCACAAATTACCACCATATAGTGACTTAATAATAGCACTATAAAATATACTCCTAGCGTAATAAAAGCATCACGTATTCAAAGACCAATATTAACTGCCATATAGTGACCATATAAGTAGTCAATTTACTCATATGGTACACTGGCGCTCGCAACATATAAGTGAAAGAGGCAGTTACATCCAGTGACTCACAAGTGATGTCTCCTATGATGAGTCATTTAATTTTCCTTTTGTTCTCCATCTGGCCCAGACTGCCATAATGATTCTAGGCCACAATTTGGCTCTGCAGAATTTGCACACAAATATCTTAAAATTCTCACTTTTCAGCACCTCCCTAACTGCCCCCCACTTTTGTACCAACTCCACATGGGGTGAGTATGGTGTTAGTTTTGAAAATGGGAGAATATAGGGGGTGATAGGAGTGGGTTACAACAACCTATTTTAGACCAGGTCAGTTTTCACCAATATAGAATGAACCATAATTGGTATGTGAATTGTTACTTGTTGACTACAGCTCCCATCATTTCACCAACACTATAGTATGTGTCTGAATGTGACCTGCAATTTGTTTCATAGTATGTGAATTGTGACTTTGGACTACAGCTCCCATCATTTCATCACTAAAATGACGTGAATGTAACTGCTTTGTTTCATGGTATGGAATGCATAGACATGCACCCAATCTCTGTTTCCATAGATCACCCAGTGTTTATATTGTGTTGCTATCAATCCCATATATTCCCCTTGAAGTTTTCTTCTTTCTGCCTGGCTCATTTGTAACTCCTCCCATTGCTGACACCTGGGCCCAACTGATTTATATCAATGTTCCCTGCACATAGCATGTATAAAGGTAGATAGGCAGGGTCAGTTTTGACCGAGGGTCAGTTCACCAAATCGAAGTAAGCAATTTTGAAAGTGAATATGATCCGCAGAAATAAGCCAGAAATGAGACATAAGTGGCAGAAGGGGGCTAGAAAGGTCGCCTATTTGTGAGTATTCTGCACTTTATGTAAAATACATCTATTCACCATGCTTACTATTTCTAATCTACAATTGTAGCCATTTGCCTCCTATCTTACCACCCAGTCTGTCCCCCTGAGAATCTTATCCATATCAGCGCCTATTCCCCCCCCCTCTCTCTGCCCTACCTATGTACTCATACCATACCCTATTTTCTCTTTTCAATTACCACAGACCGCAGATTACATAGCGCCGCAACAAACGCCCCTCATATTCTTCACTGAAACCATCTGCAATCTCTTTTCTAATCTCCTGCTTCTTGCTGCAGGTGACATCTCTCCTAACCCCTTGGCCCCCCCCTCCTTTATTTGCTCTTTCCCAAACCTCCCCTTCCTTGGGAAACCCGCAAACCCCGGGTGCTTTTTTCGTTGTACGTCTTTTCCAGCCCCTTTTTAAAATATGTTTTGGGGGAACGCCTGATCTATTTAAAAAATCACTGCTTTTTCATGACCTGTTTCCTTTTCTTTCCCCTCAACCTGCTGGCTCTCCCCAGAAACATGGCCCCCAGCAATTGCCCCCGTTTCTCTTGCGTTTCTCACCAGGGTGGCCCTTCATTTTTACCCACACCCAAGCCCAAAGGGGAAACGGGGAGTGAGGTTTTCGGCTTTAATTCTCTTTTCCACACTTAACTTACCAGGTTTTCCTCCTCCCACCCCACCCCACTTTCCCCCCCTTTTGGGAGGTTCCCACACCCTCAGCTTTTGGGCCTTTTTCCCCTCAGAGTCGGGGTTGTTTTTCACCCCCGGGGGGCTCACCCCCCCCAGTTTTGGATCTTTTTGCTGCCGGGTTTCCCCCATTTTCTCCCCCCCCTTACCAAACCCCCTTTGAGGGCCCCCAAAAGTTTTCCTTCCGCCTTTTCTTTTTTTTTTTCCCAAATTTAACCTTTTCCCCCCCTTTTCCCCGTTTACAGCCCTCTCCGCCCCCCCAAAGGATGGGCATCTCTTGTTCTTGTTTTTTTTTCCCCCGGTCTCTCATCAAAATTCTAACCCCCAAAATTTTCCTTTTGAGCCCCCTGACCATAACCCTTATCTCCTTCCACTATCACAATTCTCACCCTCCTCTGGAGAAATGGAAACCCCACACATTCAAAAATATCCGCTCCATTAACCCCAAGGAAAAACTCACAGCCCATACATCTGCACTGCCCCCAATTCCTCCCTCCCTGCCCTGACATGGCTGTCAAAAAAATTTTCAGTGAAATTTTTTCAACCACCCGGGACAACGGGGCATCATTTCAGAAAACCCCACCCCCAAGTCAGAAAAACCCACAGCCAGGTACACACCTCAGACTGCTTTTGCAGCAAATGTTCCAGGTTTTGCTAAGCGCCCTTGGAAAAAAGCCCAAAGCTACCTGCGGGACTTTTCCCACTTAAATTCATGTCAGGATTTCCCCCCACATTCCCCCTTTAAATGCCCCCAAAAAAAAAATATTTCACCCCAATCATTTTAAACCTTAAAAACAACCCAAAACGCCTTTTTTTAACCCCTTTCCCCTTAAAATTCCCTCGGGCCCCTTAAAGGGAAAACCCTTTGGTCACTACCTCTGTGCTAAAAGACCTGGACACTCACTTCAAAGAGAAAATTAAACAGAATCCGGAAAAACTTTGCATGTCAATCCTCAAGAAAACAACGCTTTTTATACCTCCCTTTCCCTAAAAAAAGCCCTCTCGGGCCCCATCCTGCGCTGCCAACAAACAGACCAGTTTTTAACCTGCCCTTCATCCAAAACGCCTGGAATGCTTGGTCTACTCTCGTCTAACTCCTTTCTTCGGGTTAACTCTCTTTTGCCCCCTCTGCAATCAGATTTCCGCACCCTACACTCCACAGAAACTGCTCTAGCAAAAAAATTTTTAAAAGATCTTTCCCGACCGCAAAATCTCAGGGCCAAAATAAATCATTTTCTTCTCCGGATCTTCGCAGCTTTGAAAAACTGTTGATCCCTTTTTCTCCTCACATGTCAATGCCCTTGGGCCCACAGGGCTTTGCTCTCTCTTGGTTCTCATCCCCCCCTCTGACCCCCTCCTTTAGGGTCTATTTTAGGTTTTTACCCCCTCCTTTTTCCTCTCCAGTTTGGGGTTCCTCAGGGGTCCGTTCCCAGATCCTCTCCTTTTTCTCAATTACAAGCACCCCAAATTTGGGGAAACCCCTCAGCAGATTTGGGTTCCCGTACCATCTTTTAAAGCTATGAAAACCCAATTACACCTCCTCCCGTGGGCATCAGTCCCTCCCCCTTCCTACAAAACACCATGACTTCTTCCGCGTTCCCCTGACTCATTTCTTTTCCCCCCCTATCTTAAACTAAACCTCACTAAAAAATGAATTCTAGTCATTCCACCCTTCCCACTAACCCACCCCCCCCTCTATTTCCCGTTTTTGGGGGTGGACCACCCTAACTTGGGAGAAAACCCACTTTTTGGGGTTTTTTACTTGATTTGATTCCCGTCCTTCACCCCTAATCCAATCCCCTTGCCCACTCCAGTCACCTGCAATCAAGAAAACTCCCAATCCATCCTTTCTCACTGTTTTAAAAAAACTCAAAAATTTCATTGTTGCCCTTTTTCTTTCTCATCTACTACTGTAACTCCCTGCTTATTTGGGCTGTCTCTGCAAAATCTCCCTCTCCAATCTGTCCTGAATGCAGCAGCCAGGTTGTCTTTCTCTCAAAAACCCCTATACTGATGCCTAACCCCGTGTCCCGTCACTTTCAAATGGTTTTCCCATTCATTAAAAGGATACAATATAAACTATCAAAACACACATTTTAAAACTCTCCAAAACGCTGCCCCACCTACAAACTTTCCCCCCTCATTTTCGGTTACCCCCCAAAAACCCCCCTTTTTCCGCTCGGCAGATGAAATTTTAAAACTCATTCCCAATCACCGAACCCCCCATGCCCGCCTCCCCGATTTTTCCCCGGGAAAGGCAAACCCGTTCTCTTGGGAAAAATTCTACCCCGGGGAAAAAATGCCCACTACAACACTCTTAGTTTTTAAGGGTTCAAAGGGAAAACATTTTCTCAGGGGCCCCCCCCCCCCCCCCCCCCCCCCCCCCGGCCCACCAGGGAAACCCTAATTGCTAACTCCTTCCCCCCACTCTTTAAAGACAAAAATTTTTTGTCACTCTCTACAAATTTAGCACCCTTTTTTTTGTATTTTGGGTTTACTGTCAGGGTGGGAGGTTCATCTGAATTTTTACATAAACCAACCCTTTTTATGTCCAAAAATGGCGGGGCCAATTGTAAACCTAGCACTTCTTTACCCTTCAATTTTCCCTAAAAACCCTTTTTAGTTTTTAAGCTCTTTCGGAGGGCCCCCCACAAACCTGTTTTTATCGTAAGTACTTTTTTATTTTGTAAATTTTTGTTTTTTTTGTTCCCGTCCCAACCCCCCTTCAAATTTGTAAAATGCTGCAGAAAAATGTTTTGGGGCAAAAAAAAAAAAAAAAATATTTTTTTATTAGAAACACTTGTCCCCCCAAAACGTTGGGGGAGGGTCATAAAAATAACCCCCTGGAGATTGTACTACAGCTATGGCCTTTACTCCAACAATATATATGTGGTCTGGGTTCTGTCCCGAAAAACAAAGTCAGCCGGGAGGCATGATTTCAAAGGGGATTTTGGGGTTAGTTAAATTTTTCATGTTTTGTAGTGTTTTTTGTTTTTTCTACAGATTTTCCCCTTGGGCTATGAATGAAATTATTGGCTATGTTGGACAAGTGTTAATTTTTTTTTAAATAAAAAGGGCAAAAAAAAGAATTTTTTTCAAGGTTTTTTTTTTTAAAAAAAGTTTTTTTTTTGTTGTTTCCATGTTTTTTTTCTTTTATAAAAAATTTTTCCAAAAATTTTTTCATAGAGGGTGTTTTTCTTTATTAGTACCCGGATCTTGTCATCGAGCTGTGTTTTTTGTCATCACAAGGCTGACACTTATCCCCCCTTTCTAATTTTTAAAAAACCCGGGGACCAGGAGTACTGAAAAGAGCCAGGTTAGCATCAAAACAGATCATTTAACGCGTTGATCCGCTTCTGGGATGGCTGCAGGTTGGTTATTTTTAGGAGGAGACAGGACCAAACGTCAAGGACCTTCCCATCCCGATAGTATCCGCATGCAGCTGTCAGTTCTATCTTGCCTGGTTATAAAAAAAAGGGGGGATGTCACATTGTTTTCTTTTTTAATTTTTTTTTTTATTGCCAGAGAAACAGAGTCTATTTATAGAATTTCAATACATAATTACAAAAAAAAAAAAAGACCTTGGGTCCCCTCCCTTTTTTAAAACCAGCCAAGGTAAAAATTGCAGCTAGGGGTAATTATTCCCGGATGGGATTGCCCCAGAGAGAACCCCCCCCTTCGTCGCTTTTCGAAATTTTAAATAAAACCCTTTCCTTGGTTTCTGGGAAAATAGTTTGGAAAGGGGGTTTGTTTCGCCGGTAGGGGGAAACAAAAAATCCTCCCCCAACCATTCATTTCAATTTTTTTGAAAAAAATTTCCACAAACCACAAAAAGATATCCGGGGAAAATTAAAATACGCACTTTTAAAATTTTGGCCCCTTAATTGCACAGAAAAAAAGAATTAAAGAAAAGTATTTATTTGACCCCCGGTGGGCCCCCCAATTGTAAATTTTGTTTGAATAACCCCCCGTTGGACCCTAAAGGCCCCCAATTGGGAAAAGGGGAAATTTTTGGGAAACAGACCCCACCCAAATTTGGCGGCCCCCTTTGAAAAAAAGGGTTTTTCCCAAATACCCCGGTTCGGCCCCCCCATAATAGTGAGGGGCCCAGGTAAAAATTGGGGGACAAAAAATCATCCCCCGGGAACAAAAACCAATTAAAATTTAAATTTTTTTTTTAAAGGAAAGGGGATCCAGGTTAACAAAAAAACCCACATAAAAAAAGAAAAAATTTAGTCGGTGACCAAAAAAGAAAACCCCCCTTAAAAATTTCCCCGGGGGGCCCACCCAAACCCAAAATGGGAACCCCCACATTGCCAACCCTGGGTGAAACAACCCCCTAAACCCCGGGCCTTTTGGCCCGGAAAAAAGGATAAAGGGGGAAAAGTTTTCTCCTTGGGGAATAACCCAAAAAAATACCACTCCCCGACACCATCCAACAATTTAAAAATTTTATTTAAAAAAAAGGAACCCCGGTCCGACATAGTCCACATTTAAACAGACGAAATCCCCGGGGAAAACCTGTAAAAAACGAAACACAAATTAAAATTTGGCCTTTAAAAGTTTTTTGTAAGGTTTTCCCCCGGCAGCCAGAAATAAAAAATGATCCTACAGATAGGTAGCTCCCTATTTATATTGCTACCCCAGTTAAGTAGGTAGCCCCCCTAATTAGTGAAAATTATGCTATTAGATAGTCTCCCCCTCCCAGCTTGGTATCCAGGTAGATTTTTCCCGCCCCCATGTGGTTTTTGACCGGGTAATTGGTTGGTAGGGGCCAAAAAGTACTTAAGTTTTCCCCCCAAGAAGTTAGGCAAGGCCCCCGGGGTTTGGGGTATAAAAAACCAGGTAAATTTTTTAAGGCCCAAAAGTAGGCAGGTTGACAAGGCCCCGGTAGGGGGGGGAGGGGGGGGTAAAAGGGGCCCAGGTAAAGTTTGGGTTTTGGGAGTGAGACAGGGCCCCAAAGGGAAAATAGGTAGGCAAATTTTCCCCCCGGGAGTTAGGCAGACAAGGGGGCAAGTAAGGGGAAAGTAGAGGTTTCCTGGTATATTTTTAGGACCCCAGGAAAGGGAACTGGGCCAAAATTAACTTAAAAGAACCCCTTTTTTGCTATCTACAATATATGAAAAAAATTTGAAAACTAGGCCGCATGTTTTTGGCCAAAAAAATGCTCAAGCCAAACCCCCCGGTTACAACGGGGGGTTCCCAGTTTGGGGGGTCCTACTCTATAATTTTCTCCACCTGGGTCAACTTCAGACCCCCTCAAATGTGCCCCAAAAGGGCCCCCCAAAATGCGAGAGAAAAATAAAAAAAACACCCTCCCTTTTCCCAAAACCCTTTTTGTGCAATTTCTAAAACAGCCGTGGGGGTGCGCCCCGGGGGCAGGAAAACCAAAATTTGGGGGTTTCTAACCCTTTTCCTTATTTTAAAATTTAAAAAAACAAATTGTGCCAAATACAAAGTTTTTGTTTGCCAAAAAAACATTTTTGGGAAAAAAAAAATTTCTGAAAAAAACAAATGGGGAAAAATGGGTGCCCCTGGCTTTGGTTTCGGCACAATATACATATGCACACAGCCCCAAAACAGGGGGTAAAACCACTTTCAAAAAGGGCAAAAAAACACATTTGGAAACCCCAAAGGAGCCCTTTTTTGCTAATTTCAATATATGAAAAAACTTTGAGATTCTGGGTTCCCCCATGTTTTTTGGCCAAAAAATTTTCCTCAAGCCACCCCGGCAAAAAACGGGATTATTGTTGGGTGGCCTACTTTATTTTATCTCCCCTGGGGGCAACTTTTAGAAACCCCTCACTGTGCCCCAAAACCCGGGCCCCCCAAAAAAAAGGAGGGAAAAAAAAAAAAAACAAACCCAAACCCTTTTAAAGCCTAGTGAAATTTTTAAACCGCCTGTGGGGGGGCCCTTGGGGGGCAGGGCAAGGGGGCGTTTTTAGGGTCCCAAAAAAACCGGGGGGGCGGGCCCTTTGTGTTTTTTCCCCCCCCAATTTTGAAAATGCTTTTTGTTTTTTTTCAGAGGGAAAAACCTTCTGTTTTCCCTACTAAAATTTTTTGAACCCCTCCCACCAGATCCCGTCCATCTCCTCAGCAGTCAATGTACATTTAAAAAACCCAATGACAAATTTACCCCTTTTTTAAAAAAATTCTCACCTTCATATGAAATTTTCCCCTAAAAAAGTCACCAAATAAAACCCACCCCTACCTTTGGGGCAAATTCCCAACAATGTTTTTGGGCTTAAAAAACACTCCTACAAAAACCCTAAAAACCAAAACTATTAAATACTTAAGGCCCCCAAATAATCCAGCCCCAGAACCCCGATGAAGGACCCCCACATGTTGACCACCAGCTGTAACAGGCTCGGTTACATATTCCCACCGCCCCTACAAAGGGGATAAAGTGGTAGATACTATTGTATTAGACCGGGAGACATATAAGTGATTACCCCCCTGTTTCATTTAGTAAACTCACCGGAGACGTTTTTCTGATCAGCGTCGTTCACTTTCCTTTTTCTTCTCCATCCGGGTTAAAACCCTTCAAAGCTGATTGCTCCCGGGCCAAATACTCGTTCCCCGAGGATTTTGGGCACAAAAAAACTTAGAATCCACACATTCCAGCAAAATCCTTTTAAATTTTTGGGTTTTGCTTCCCCTCAGTTTGGGTTTTTAGGGGACTGAAGCAGTAAAAAGGGGGAAAAGGCAGGGGTTTAAAAGGGGGCCCCAGGCAGGAAATGGGGGGCCCCAGGGAGGTTTAAAGGGGGCACTGGGGGCAGAATATTGGGGCACTGAGGAGAAATAGGGGGACTGAGGGAGAAAAATGGAGAAATGAGCCGGGGGATATTGGGGCACTGAGGCAGGTATATACGGGCACTGAGGCAGTATATAGGGGCCCCCCCGGCAGGTTTTTAGGGTGGGGACAGGGAGGTATAAGGGGGGGCACAGGGTATAGGGGGGGAAAGGCAGGGTATAAGGGTCATTTTAGGCAAATATATGGGGCCAAAGGCAAATATATGGGGGCACAAAGGCAGTATTTAGGGGGCCCCAAAGGCCCGGTTAAAGGGGCCAAAGGCAGTATATAGGGGGCCCAGGCAGTATTTTGGGGGCCCCCAGGCAGGGGATATAGGTTTTATAGGGTTCCCTTGAGGCAGTTTTTTTTTTTATTTTGGGGGGGGGGGGGGACCCTTTTAGGCAAATTTATGGGGGCCACAAGCGGGATAAAAGGGCAAATGAGGCAGTAAATGGGGGCCAAAGAGGGGGATATGGGGGGGCCCCAGGCAGGTTTTGGGGGCCCCAGGGGGAGGTATAAGGGGGCACAGGGAGGGAAATAGGGGCAAAAGCAGGTAATAGGGGACGGCATCATATGGGGGCCCCCAGGCGGGATATGGGGGCCACAGGCAAAGAAAATGGGGGAAAAGGAAATATATGGGGGGGCACAAGGGGAGTATTAAAGGGGGGGCCCCAGGGAGGGATAAAAAAGGGCCCCCAGGCCAAGCTATGGGGGGGGCCAAAAGGCAGGCATTTTAGGGCACAAAGGAAATTTTAGGGGGCCCCCAAAAACAGGGGGTATGGGGGCCAAAAGGCAGCATATGGGGGTTAAAGGCAGGGATTTTTGGGGGCCAAAAGGGAGGCATTATTTTTGGGGAAAAGGTTTGGGGTATGGGCCACAGGCCCCCGGATTAAAGGGGAAAAAGGCAGTATTTAGGGGCACTGAGGGAGGGGCCTATAAAAATTTAAAAAACATTTTTTACTCACCTTAACTCCCCGGCCTAACGCGCTCCCTTTTCCCTTCGAACCCCCTCTTCCGGTGCCCTCCCGGGCGCACGGCCCCCATGACGCGCCTGTGGCCCGAGGACGGCGCGCGCGATGACGTGATGTTCCCCTCGCGACGTTTTCGGCTGAGGCGCCACGTTGGGCCGGGGGGCGGGGCCTCAAGCCTTTTGAGGAAACCCGGGGCCTCGCTTGTAGGACCTGCGGGTCCGACAAAAGTCTCGCGGGGGAGGGAGCGCTCCCTTCCCGCCCCGCAGAAGCCCCCAGCTGGTTGGGGGGGTGGGTCCAGCGGGGAAACCCCCTGCGCTGAAGGGCCAGTCGGTGCTCCAGGCCCAGCGCAGAGGCCTGGGGGGCCCGGGGGACCGGGGGCAAAGGGGGGTTTATTCGGGGCCCCCAGCCCCGAAAAAAAAAGCCTAGCGAAAACCCCCGGGTGAAGGAAAAACCCAAAAAAGGAGGGATTAATTCCCCCTTATAAATTTTAAAAAACAAATAATTTCCAAATACAACGTAAAGTTATTTCCCCAAAAAAAAAGAAACCCTTGGCACAAAACCCCCATCAGCTCACATATAATATTCACCTCCAAGTTATCCCTTGGTCATGCACCTCACCACTAAAATAAACAAAACTATAAATACAAGCAATAAAAGAAAAGTGGCCCAAAGTAACCCCTGACACCTGTCAGGGACAGGTGTGCACTCGCTTTACAATGAAGGGGAAGTGCAAGCTGCCACTATATAAGTGGGCCCAAAATAACCTAAAAAAACCTCCTGGTGATCACGGAAAATGTTTAGTTTACCGGAATCACAGATCACCGGTGTTAAGGTCACCAGCACATAACTGTGAATACAGCACAGATCCCACTCAGAAGCAAAATAACCACTGACATGCAGGGACTCACAGGAGACGTCTTCTCTGACCAGCCGTTCTTTTCTCTGATGGGAGTTGTTCTCTTTTTCTTTTCTTCTCCATCTGGCCAGATCACCATGACAACTTCTCCCGGCCATGACTTGTCCCTGCAGAATATATCACACAAACATCTTAGAATTCTCACTTTTACAGCGCCTATTTTCCTACTCCCACCTCTGCACAATCTTCCCATCAATAGCGCCCCAAATAGTAATAATGACCTCCCTTGTGCCCTAACGGTAAAAGTACCCACAGACTTCTATAGGGTTTCCATTTGTGAACCTAATTTCAGTCTTGTTTCGTGTCCCCACATAGTAGGTAGATACCAAACGAAAAAAAAAATAATCGGTAGGCAGCTGGTGACTTTCTAATCTTATACATTTCCTTTGACAATTAAAAATTACGAGACCTCCACATTCTACAGAAACTTTACTTTGGTCGTTGTTTTCTGCATGGGAATAACTTGAGCCAGGATGTGACGGAATTTTGAATTAAAAGAAATGACTATAAACTTTTTAAGCCTCCACACAACTGTTCACAATCTACTTCACAGAACACAAGGAAACAAATAGCAGGGTATAAACAATATATCTGACAAGAGCTTTATGACACATCGAGCCTCTGGCTAATGGGGGAGGGCATCGGGTACATAAATTTAGTTAAAAGAGAAAATAAATCCAGATCTGTTGGACACAATCCAGTCCATGTACAAATTGCTGACTCTGGATTTTCTGCAAACGAGGAAAAGGAAAACACACATTTATAGTCCTTTTGGAGGTAATGATCACTGGCGCTAAGGGAGGGGGGCTTCTAAATGGGGCGATCATTATTGTCAGTGACTAAGGACCTGTGAGTTCCCAGTGGAAGTGTAATTAAAATGAGCAGAGGCTAGAACATGTGTTGCTGATAAAGATGCTATAGTACAATAGCCGTGTCTGATAATATAGGATACTTGGTTACAAGCTACTATGTTATCCAAAAGTTTTGTGTCTTAAAGTTGGCCATACATATTGGATAGCTGTTAACTGAAAGCTGGTCTGTATTTCTGCTGATTCCCCATACATATACATGCCCAGCTTGGCCGAGCGTGCATTTGTTCTGAACGGAGAGAACAGAGGTAAAACACTGTTAGACCACTTGAGAACAAAAGGATCAGATAGTTAAAATCCAACTGTCCAATCCTTATCTACCCACAGCTGTCATCAGGGGAGGGGTGGGTTATGAGGACCCATTCATGTTAGATGGGTGGCTGGGCCCACTGAAATTTGTGGGTTGGGCTGACATTTATCTAATGTGCATGGGCAGCTTTAGACTAGACTTTAAGGGTTTATCTGCTTTAGATAACCACTTTTATTAGAAGGGTCAAACAAAGAAACCGAAAACTCTCCTGCAGCACCACTACAGAAGGGATGCTATGGGGCCACATAGCAAAGATAACAAAGGGCCCTCTATTCTAGTCCCAGATTTTGCCACCCAGGACAAAAGGACCCACTGGATGTATCCCCCTCTATATCTAATCCATGACTCTTGGATCAACATTCCACCCTTAGCATGCTGATAAGGCAGTTTCTCTGGGGAGGGGAGCCCTGTACAAAATCTCATCACCCCGTAGTGATGGCACCAACCTAAAATTGGCTTCCCCCCAAGAGGATCCTACAGCAGTGGCATGGACTGCCTCTATGACATGTATGAGTTGTCCATGTAGTTGACTCTTGATCAGGTGGCTGCCTCCTCAGGAGATCTCTTACTTTTTATTATACTTTTAAAAACTGTAGAAAAACGAAAAAGTGGTCGGGTAAATTTTCAGCTCTTGGATGAAGAATTGAATGGTTGCATTAACTACAGACAGAGGTCTTGAGAGTAGTCATAGGATCATGTAGTCTAGCCAAGTAATCTAGTGCACGATGATGCTTGCTGCATAATAACTTTGCCCCTCACATCAGTTTCCCCTTTCCTGGATTACTTTACCAGCCTTGGATCATCTGACTTGTCTATGTTCTACAATTAGAAGAGAATCTACATTTAGAAGAGAATTTTTATTTGCAAACTAGGTTGTTTATGAAGAGACCAAAATCTAATCTAATATGCTGATAAAAAGTAAACATTTTGCGTCCAGGTCGGTGGTATCTTGTGGCATCTATAAAGCTGAATAGAACAGTTAATGGAGTTATTCATCGTGAGCTGGCTCCTCTGACTTTAAAGCCCCATAGGATTCTAAGCGCTAACTTTTGTCCTCAGCGGGAAGTTTCCTAGAATAGATACAAAAAGTCCTAATTGATTACAGATCATGTGTGTCAGGCAAAGAATACCCTGGAAGGAGACATATTCAGCGAGCACCAGTGTCAAGTAACAAGTTTACTTAAACTGGAACAATGGAGGATGTTCTTGAAAAGAGGATTATGGGGTAAAATCACTTTAAATTTGTTTTTCCACATTTTATAATTTTACTTGTCCTCTACCAGTTGTGCCAAACTTCATATTTCATGACACTTTACAGTCAGTTTCCCACGGTTATCTATTTCAAAAAAAGCTTTATATTTTCCCAATCTTTATAATCAGAAGTGTGCCGATTTTATAAAATACATAGAAATTGGCGTGCTTTCCAAAGTAATATACATAAATATACTAAAATTATCATTCCATTTTAAACAAACACTGCAAGAATAACATTTAAAGAACACGCCAATGACCATCATAAAACACCAATTTTTTTTTTTTTTTAAAGCTACAAGAAGACCCCTAGGGAGAAGGGCACCCTGTAGCCATTAAGCACTCCCCTTAAATGAGGTAAGTTATTCTTCGGCTCCCTGCTTCAGTAACTGGCAGTTGGGGAAGCCTCAAAATTTTTTGCCATTAATCAGTTTTAAAAAAATACAGTGGCATTTCTGTAATTTCCCAGTAGGCTCTCAAAGGGTGAGAACAACAGTGGAAAAAATGTAGATACAGAGAAAATGACACCCATTTTCCTGAGGAGATGCTTATGGGACATGACCTGAGATGCCGAGCTTCCTATTATCATCATCTAGTGCCATGTTCTATTACTAATGTATGTAGTGCTGACGTGTTACATAATGAAGAAGACACAGAACAATGCTCTAAATGTTCATTTACATAATGAGAAAGAAGTTTTCTTAAAAATTTTTCTCTTTTTTTTGAAAAATGTAGGGGATTCTTTAAAAGTTGTCTCCCTTTGATCCCACTAATACTATAGACAAAAAAAATTACAGACAAAGCTGTCACTTTTTATGAATATTAAAAGTGCTAAGTGTCTGATTTGGGTTGCACCCGGGTTTTTTATTCCAGAGTTGCTTTGGCAATTCTGTTGGCTTGGAAACGCAAAAATTAAATAAAGGGGCAGTCAGTTTTTCCTATATAAGTTTGCTGTAAAAAAATACAGAACTATGACTGGCATGGATCCCCAAGGTAAGACCTTTATGAATAAAACATTTATGGACTCTCCTACGGACTGGCCACTGCCCTCTGTCTGTCCTGAACCCTGGATTTTGATTTTGTCTATTTGTTACTTTCCCCTCCCCTTTCCTTTGGATGTTTTGTAGTTGGTGCAAGTCTTATGTGGCCTGCATGTCACTATTTTATATTTTGCCATAGCAACTTAAACTAATCAGTTTCAATCTAAAAAACACTAAAACGTAATTTTTTTTAAGGCAGCGGGGGGACCGGGGGCCACGCCCCCAAGGGGAGGCCGCGGCATACCCGGCAGCTGGGGCGGCCGGAGGGGAGGGTGACGCGGGAGGGCATCTGATGACCGGCTGCCGGGGGAGGAGTCCCGGGCGCGGGGAGGGGCGGTATTTAAGGGCCGCCTCTCTGCCGGGAAAAAGCAGTAGCGCAGCAATGTGAGGCAGTGAGGAGCCCGTGCTCCCGGGGCTGCGTTAACCCCCCCCCCCTTTAGTAAAAAGGGGGGGAGATAAAAGAGGCGGACGGGGCCACCAGTTCGAGGAGCTGGGGCGGCTAGCCGATCCAGGGGGCGCAGGCTGCAGGACCGGGGTGCAGGCGGTGGTTAGGGCCAGGGGCCGCATTTGGGAACCCCCCGGGCCGCCCAGGAGCAGCCGCGACGCGGGCCAGGCCCCGCAGCGCCTGAGCCCTGATTAACCCGAGGGCCCGTCGTGGGGGGAGCCTTCCAGGGCCGGGTCGGGGGGATCGCCCTATGTTTTTGGGGCTCTTCTCGGCCCGGGGGCATCAGTGGGGGGGCGGGCCTGCGGGGACAGTGGGCCTTTCCCCAGTCCGGTGCGGGCCCAGTTGTCGCCCCTTAATCGGCGACCGTGTGGTGCGGTGGCCCCTGCTGGCGATGCTCCGGCAGGGGGGTCCCCGGGTCGGGGACGGTGGGGAGTCGGGGGTTGGGGGGGGGGAAGACGAGGGGTCGGGGGGCCCGGAAGGGCCAGCGGGCGGCGGGGTGTCGGCCCCCGGTAGGGTCGGAGGAGCTCCGGGGACTGGGCGGAGGGTGGGGTTCGTCCCCAAAAGCCCGCGGCCTGCCAGGTCGGCCTCCCCTTTTGGGGGGTTTGACGGCCTTGCCCCCGGGCTCCCGGACACCAGCGGTGGACGAGATTGTGGGAGGGACGTCTCTTGCCCCCCAGGGGAACGGCTGGGAGTCCAAGCCCCCAAAGCAGCCTGGTGGTACTGTCTTTGTCGTGTTTTTCCCCCTTATTGCGGTCCCTGGGTGGTAGTGTAGGGGCGCTTTTTTCCCCCGGGGCGGAGTCCCTGCGGGGGGCGAGGCAGGGGGGGAACCCCGGGAGGGGGGGGGGTTTGGCAGTGCGGTCCGGGATTGTTGGGGGTTTTCGGAAGGGGGGGGCAGGGCTGTGGGGTCCCCCTCCGATTATGCGTGGGTTTCCCGAAACAAGTGGAAGGGGGGCCCTTTGGGGTGGGGATTTGGCAGGCGAGCCCGGAGAAGGGGCGAGTAGGGGGGGGTCACGGTGTCAGGCAGCCCGAAAGGAGCAGCAGGACACCGTGCTTTTAAAATGACAAGCAAAAGGGGGGGTCTATGTCGTTTTGAGGGCCCCTGGGGGCCCTATTTGAAGGGAATGCGGGAGAAATAGGGAAAGTAAAATACGTTAAAAATTTTTTCCCCTTTCTGCCGTGGAAAATTTAAACCTAGAAAAGGGGAAAAGAAGGAGGAGAAAAGAAGGAGGAGAGGAAAAGGGCGGTGGCGTTATCCCTAAAGGTTTACTAATTGGCTGCAACTTTGCCAAATTGGCAAGTGTGAGGGGGGAAAAAGTCCCGGGAAAAATTGTTCGGCGCGTTTTGTTACAGGGATGTATCGGGAGGCCATCGGTTATGGGGGTTTGGCGTGGTGCCTTTGATGAGCCAGTTTCGCCAGGAAAAAGGCGGTCCCCCATCAATTCGGGGGGACCTAAGGAAAATGGCCTTTGGTTGAAATTCATGGCACCGGAAAGTTCGGTTCCCCTTTTCAGGGGGAGCCGGTGCGGCCGGCCCAAGGGGGGGGAATGGCGGGGGAGCAGGGGGGGGGGCCCCAACTGGGGGGCGGGAAAGGATTTTGCTGGCGTTCAATAGGGGCCCAGTGTAAATTGGGGCAAGATGTAAATTCAAACAACTGCTTTTTGGGGGCGACTCGCACCCGTTCCCCGGGTGTTTTAAGAAGGGGGGGGGAGGGGGGGGGCCCCGGGGGTTTGCCAAGGGGGCGACACCGGTGAACCCCAGGATGGAGCCCTTCCTGGGCCGGGTTTTTTGATGGGCGACGGGATAATTGTTGGGGAGGGTTTTGCGGAAGGTTTTAAGATCCCCCCCCCGGGGCATCGGTCCTTTTTGGTTAAAAACCTACCGGTCGGCATGAGCACCCCCCGTGTGACAGAGAAATTGGGGAAAAAGCGGGACGGGGGCGGAGTCGGGTCCTTTTGCGGGGCCCCTTTTCCCGGGTTTGGGGGTTGTTACCGCGGGGGTGGTTCCGAAGAAGGAACCGAATAAAAAATTTTGGTCATCCACCATTGTCTTTCCCAAAAAGGGAAGTCGGTCAATGATGGCATACACCGGAGTTTTGTTCAGGGTGTATACAATTGACGGGGGGGCCCTGGGGCAGCGTTTTTTTGGGGGGGTTTCCCTTATGGTGAAGGGCCCAATCGAATCGGGTTTTTCCGGTTTTTTTCGGGGATGCGGGGAGGTGCGTTTGTTGGGTGTGTTATTGGGGGGGCATTTTATGGGTAGGGGCCTCCCCTGGGTTGTTCCCTTTTCTTGGCCCATTTTTAGGCGTTTTTGTTCTTTTTTTGGGAAAGGCAGTTAGGGGGTGTTGCGGGTTTGGACTAATCATTTATTATTTGGATGATTTTCCCGTGTGTGGGGCCCCCCGGGGGTTCCCCCAATTTGCGGGTCATGCTAAAGGCTTGTTTTGGGGGGCAGAGGGTTTGGGGGTTTCCCCTGGCTGAAGGGAAGACGGAAGGCCATGTCTTGTTTGAGTTTTTTGGGGATTTGTATTGATTTCCCGGGGGTATGGAGGTAGGGTTTGGGGGGATAAATTGGGGGCGTTAAAAAAGGAAGTGCAAAGGGTGGGCCGGTTGAGGAAAATCCCTTGGGGGTTGCAGTCCTTGTTGGCAAATAATTTTTTCTTGCAGGATTTCCCCATGGGAAGGGTTTTTTGTAGGCGGTTTGGGAGGGGGACGGCGGGGATTGAGAAGCCACACACTTTTGGGGTTGAAACCGGGGAAAACAGGGAGGACCTGGGAGTGTGGGGGTCTTTTTTGGAAAAGTTTTAAAGGAAGGGCCCTATAGGGCAGGGAGGGCTCCAATCGGGAGGGGGAATCTTTTTGATGCGGCAGGCAGCCCCGGGCTTCGAGGCCCCTTTGCGGGGAAAGCTGGTGTGGCTCCGTGGCCGGCGGAGTGGCGGATTCTCCTTGGTACCCCAAATTTGGCTTCTCGAAATTTTTTCCCATAGTGGGGCGTTGAGCTATGGGGGGTCGGGTTAGGGATAGAAGGTGCGGTTCCTTTGAAAAATTGGGGGTGGTGCAAAGGGCCATCAACAATTTGTCTGCATTTCGCCTCCCCGGGGGTTGGTTGCTCCGGGGTTGGTTCTGCGGGTTAGAATTAAATTGTGGGTGGTGGCGGAGCATGTTCCCGGGGGGCCTGAAGTGGTGGCGATTTTTCTTTTTCGATTGCAGTGGGGGCATTCGGAAGCGGCGCCCTCGGCGGCGGAGGAGGGGGGGAAAAGCCCGTCACCTTTGGAGCCGGCATCCAGTCGCAGACCATTTGTCCGGGGTTTCCCCTTTAGGTGGGGCCTGGTTGGCCATGGTAGGGCCGGGGGTTGTGGTCAGAAAGGTTGGGGGGTTTTTGGTCCGGTGTCGGACAGGGGATGAGGGAGGGCACTGTTGTGCTGAGGTTCACTTGGAGGGGCTTGGGTTGGTCGGGGCTAAAGTATGAATTTATGGCGGGTTAGCTTTTTTTTTAATGGGAAAGAGGAGGGATCTGACAAAGTTTTTTTTATTTCCGGGGCCCTTTCGGGTTTGGGGCGTGGGGGGGGGGGCAGGGATTTGCGTCGAGTGGTGTTCGCGTTTGTTGGAACGTTTAGGGGAGGTGGTGAAGTCAGTGGCGGCCTCGGGGAGTACAGGGGGTTTATTTCGCCGGCCCTTTTCGTTAGCTTTTTTTTGGGGCGTTGAGGTGGGGGAGTTGGTTTCCCCCGTCGGTGGGAGAGGGGGGGGCCTGCAGGCCGGGAGGTGGGAGCATGATGGGGCGGTGGTGTTTTTGGGTCCACGTTCAAAGACGGGTAGGAGGGGAGGGGGGCCAACAGGTTTCGGGTTGAGGGGGATTCACGGGGGTCTCATGTGCCCTCTGGCTGCTTGCGGGCATTTTGGGGTTTTTTGCCAAGCGGTGGTGGGCCCCTTTTTGGGGCCCAGGATGGTTTTCCTTTCTGCCCGATATCAATTTTCCGCGGTGTTCAGGCCTGTTTGGGGGGATTGGGTTGGGTTCGGTGGTTCGCCCGCCTCTTTTTGGGTAGGAGCGGCAAAAAGGCGGCGGGTTGGGGTCTTCGCCCCGGTTGGTCCGGTGGATCGGACTTTTGGGAGTGGGCCCCGTTTTGGATTTTTTTGCGCCCCCAGTTGGTTGTCGGGGGAAGGTCATAGGTGGGTTGGGGGTTTTTTTGGGCGGTTGCGCGGTTTTCCGTCACGTTTGTGTTTCGTTTCTTTTGTACTCCGGTCGCCGCCCGGTTGGATCCTGGGACATTTCCATGTCCACTGGGGGGCGGAGAGAGGGACGCCGGCCGGGGGGGGGCAGCCGGCTTTCGCCGATGTGGCAGTGATTCGGGGATGGGGCGGCGTGGTATGAGGGGGCTGGGGGTGGTGCCGGAATTTTTGCGGTATGCGGGGGATTTGGGTGACCCCGGGTGTTCTGGTGTTAAGCGGGGGGAAAAGATTTGGGCTCCCTTTATTTCGGGAGCTGGGTTTAAAAACTTAAATTAGAACCCGTTACGGTGTGGTCCTTTTCCCCGGGCTGGTTTGTGTGGTCGGAATGGGTTCCGGGTCGTTTTCGGGGGGGAGGTCGGTGGATACTGAACAAGGCTCGGGTAAAGGCCAAAGGTCAGTGGGGGATTTGTGGCACGTAATGGGGGGGGTGTTTGTGGCCACCAAATGGATGCGGGGGTGGGGAATTTTGGAGAGGGGGGGTTATCTGACGGCGGGTTTGGTTGGTTTGGGCCCCGGGCTTAGGGGGTATTGAGAGGGGCTCTCGGTTGGTGGGGGGTCTCGCGTGATGAGGGGGATGGCATCTGCGGTGGCCGGTGAGGTTCTTGGGGTGGGGGAAAAATTGGGAGGGAGTCCTTCGGGGTAGGATCCCCCAGGGGTTTGGGAACTTGGATGGCCGGCGAAGGGGGCTCTTTCGGGGTGTTATCCCCCGGGGAGCAAATAGAGGACCATAGGTTGGTTTTTTGGGCCCCCCGGCCATGGGTACGGCTGGGGGCAAAATGGTGGTTTTTTCCCTTCGGGGGTTTTGGGCGGGGGTCGGTTTTTGGGGGTCCAAGGACCCGGCTCCAAGTTTGGTTTCTGTGGTTATAAAGGTTTTTTTGGGGTTTTTTTTGTATTGTATATAGAATATATATTGTATATGGGGAGGCACGGGCAGAGGTGGGTTATTTATACGTGGAGGTTATTTATTTACTATATATATTTTAAAAACCGGTTTTCAGATTTAAATGATATTTTACTGGTTTGGGTTATATTTATGTTATTTTGTTAATAAAACGGCTGCTGTGGGGCCAATTTTAAACCCAAAAGGTGTGTCGTGTCATCATGGGGGGTTCAAAGGGAGGTGGGGGTCAAGGAAAATTGGAATGAAGATGGGGGGGGCAGGAAGCAGATCGCGTTCCCTGGGGTCATGACTTAAACCCCATAACATTTTAAAAAACTGATTTTAACCCTCAATTTTTCCCTTCCCATTTTTAAGGAAATTTCCCCTTTTATTATCAAGTTGGGGGGCACCCCCTACTAACAGGAAAAATTATATACAGTAATTTATAACTCCATAAGGGGTCCCAAACATTTCCCACGGGAAAATTATCCCAAAACAAATGGGGCAAAAAACATAAAGGTTCCCTTTTAAACACCCCCTGATGGGGTTTAAATTTTTAGACAGAGGTGAGAAATCCAAAATTAAAAATTTATGCCCCGACTCCCAACATGTTTCACCACTAAATTGGCTTCAAAGGGGGGAAGATTTGGGATCCCCTTTCTGGAGTTAGTAAATTATGTGTTTTTAAAAGGTTTTTCCGTTTGTAGGTGGGGGTTCCCCCAGACTTTATAATGGGAAAGGGGGTTTTTCCTTCAAAGAGGGGGGGGAAAAATTGAGGGGTTTAGAAAAGGTTTTTAAAATAGTGGTAAGAGGGTTTAAGTACATAATAAAAAAGTTTTTAGTTTTTAAGATTAAACGATAGAGTTTAAGTTTGTCTATGGCAAAATAGTAAATATAGTGATTAATAGTCACTCTCTCTGTTCTCTTGCGAGATTCCCATTTTTTTGGGAGATTATTTGTTTGTATGTCAGTCTCTACCTACAGAAGTTTGCTCCTGAATCTTTGACCTGGGAAAGACCATACCTTTGTGAGTGGGTTCCAGCGCCACTACCACTGCTTCCCCCACTAATGACATCATATTTATTGGTCACGTGATGCTGTAGCGAATCATAGACCTCAGTAGTCACATGTCATTAATACAGGAAGAGACTGTGCAGGGCTACGAATGGCTACAGAGTCAAGTGAATGATAACTGTATCGTCCAAGGCAGGGAAGGTTGGGAGTATTGGTGGCACTGGAACTGATATATATATTTTCTATTTAAATCCCTCCTCGACCAGCAGTTTCTTTAAATACAGTAGAATGGACAAACTCTTTAAGAGGGTTAGCTGTATTCAGCTAAGAAATCCTATAGAAATCAATGGGGAGGGACTGAGGTTACTCATAAAAAAAAATTCCCTTCTGGTCAAATTCTCGCCTAATTCTGATATGCACTTAGAATGTGGCAGATAGCACTAAAGGCCAGGGGTCACATGTATATGAAAACTGTCTGAGGCCAAAACTTATTTTGTTGCCCATAGCAACCAATCAGAGCACCCTTTTCATTTTTCCAGAGCACTATATGAAATAAAAGGGGGTGCTCTGATTGATTACTATGGTCAACAAAGTGAGTTTTAGACCTAGACAGTTTTCATACATGTGGTACCTAATGCTTTGAATATACTTGTATGGAAAGTTCACTGATTTAGTGCAACCAGGTGCAAAACGGAAATGCCTCAGGTACCAAGAGGTACTAATAAAAAAGAGAGAGGATGATACATGGGTAAGATAAACAGTGTATAATTGTTGCTACAAAAATAAACTAGCAGAAATTAATCAGAACAGAGCTGTAGTGAATTAGAAGTGAAACATACCAAGACTAAATGGAATAGATGTATATAGCAGATGTGCTGGGTCTTGTGGGTCAATAGAGGTGACACATAAACAGATTAAATAGAACAGATTCATATAGCAGTTGTGCTGGAATTTGTAGTTCAACAGAGGTGACATATACAGTGGGAAAAATAATTATTTGACATACTAGCGATTTTGCAAGTTTTCCCACCTACAAAGAATGGAGAGGTTTGTAATTTTTACTGTTGATACATTTCAACTGTGAGAGACAGAATCTAAAAAAAATCCAGAAAATTACATTGTATGATTTTTTAAATAATTTGCATTTTATTGCACAAAATAAGTATCTGATACAATAGGAAAACAGAACTTAATATTTGGTCCTCATATTCGGTACAGAAACCTTTGTTTGAAATTACAGAGGTCAGACATTTCCTGTAGTTCTTGACCAATATTGTACACACTGCAGCAGGGATTGTGGCCCACTCCTCCATACAGAACTTCTCCAGATCTTTCAGATTTCAGGGCTGTCACTGAGCTACTGTAAGGGATGCCCTAGTTTCACCCTGGCTTACCCTGCCTAAGCAGAGCAAACGCCCCGAAAGAGCGACCCCGTACTGGAGCCTCTTCTGGAGCTGCTCTTAGTTAAACGGATGCCAAACAGACGGATGACAAAACAAACAACAAATAGGGAGCAGACACAATAGAAAACAAATAGAGTAAAGTCAGACATGCCAAAGTCACACCAGGAGGACACGCAGTACTGAGGGATAAGACAAGAGAGTTACCAGATATACATGCCAATTTCTAAGAGTCAAAAAAATCCAAAAAACACAGAGTACAAACCAACTAGCCAGGGTACTGAAGCAATCACAAGCAGATACTGACAGCAACAAAGAGTTGGGCCCAGCTACTTAACCCATTGTGCACCAAGCAGAACCCTTGCTGAAGCTGCAAGCAGACAGTCATTAGAGCGGCAGTAGCGCAGTACTAACAGCTACATTAAGTTTCACTTGCCTGCAAAGATTTTCAATTGGGTTCAGGTCTGGAGACTGGCTAGGTCACTCCGGAATCTTGAAATGCTTTCTACAGAGCCACTCCTTAGTTGCCCTGGCTGTGTGTTTCAGGTCATTGTCCTGCTGGAAGACCCAGCCACGACCCATCTTCAATGCTTTTACTGAGTAAAGGAGAACTCGCTTCTCCGTCCACCGGCACCTCCTCCCCCATCCCTCCTTTCAGCGGATGACTTTGCCACCCACTTTCTAAACAAGACCAACCTAATCAGAGAAAGCATCACTCCACTGTCCCGACCACCCACACCCATGCCGGCACAATCCCCACCGCCAGCCGCTCTACCCACACAGTTCCCACAGCCACCACCTTGCACTTCCCCCCTAACTTGCTTCCCCACGGTCACTCATGACATGCTCTCCTCTCTACTCTCCAAATCCAACCTCACTACCTGTAACCTTGATCCACTCCCATCCCACCTCATCCCAGACCTCAGCCCTGTTATACTCCCAGCTCTCACCCATCTCTTCAACCTATCACTAACCTCTGGCATCGTCCCTTCACCATTTAAGCATGCCACCATCACACCCATTCTGAAGAAACCTTCTCTTGACCCCTCCTCTCTGTCCAACTACCCGCCCCATCTCACTGCTTCCATTTGCTTCAAAACTCCTGGAACAACATGTCTACCTTCAACTGTCCTCCCATCTGTCCTCCAACTCTCTTCTTGACCCACTCCAATCTGGTTTCCGATCCCATCACTCTACAGAAACCGCCCTAACCAAAGTCACTAATGACCTATTAACCGCAAAAGCCTCACGTCACTACTCTATCCTTCTCCTCTTAGACCTGTCCTCTGCCTTTGACACTGTCGACCACTCACTCCTCATAAAAATCCTCTCCTCCCTCAGCATCACGGACTCAGCCCTTTCTTGGATCTCCTCATACCTCACTGATCGGACATTCAGTGTCTCTCACTCTCGCACCACCTCCTCCCATCGCCCTCTCTCTGTTGGTGTCCCCCAGGGGTCAGTCCTGGGCCCACTACTCTTCTCTATCTACACTCTTGGTCTGGGTCAGCTCATAGCATCACATGGCTTCCAGTACCACCTGTATGCTGATGACACCCAACTCTACATCTCCGGTCCTGATATTACCTCTCTACTCTCCCGGATCCCAGACTGCCTATCATCCATATCCTCCTTCTTCTCCTCCCGTCTTCTAAAACTTAATGTAGAGAAAACTGAATTCATTATCTTCCCACCGTCCCACTCCATCCCTCCACCTGATGTCTCTATCATAGTCAATGGCTCTACACTCTCACCGGTGCCGCAAGTCCGCTGCCTTGGGATAACACTCGACTCTGCCTTGTCCTTCAAACCCCACATCCAAACCCTCACCTCAACCTGCCGCCTCCACCTGAAAAACATCTCTCGCATCCGCTCATTCCTCAACCCTGATACTACAAAAATGCTGGTCCATGCCCTTGTCATCTCCCGCCTCGACTACTGCAACATCCTTCTCTGTGGCCTCCCAGCTAGCACTCTCGCTCCCCTCCAATCCATTCTCAACTCTGCTGCCCGTCTTATCCACCTCTCTCCTCGCTACTCCTCTGCCTCTCCCCTCTGCCAATCCCTACACTGGCTTCCCATTGCCCAGCGCATTAATTTCAAGTTACTGACCCTGACCTACAAGGCTCTCCATAACCTCTCCCCTCCATACATCTCTGCTCTAATCTCCAGATACTCACCCTCACGCAACCTCCGCTCCTCTCAGGACCTTCTTCTCCACTCTCCTCTTGTCACCTCCTCACACAACCGTCTCCAAGATTTCTCTCGTGCCTCCCCCATACTCTGGAACTTGCTGCCCCAACACCTCAGACTCTCCCCAACTTTCACCAGCTTCCAAAGCAATCTGAAAACCCATCTCTTCAGGATTGCCTATGACCTAGAATAACACCACTGTCACTTCACCCCACGAACATGTCTGCCCCTACCTTCTGTCTCTTTCCCCCTTCCTTGTAGATTGTAAGCCTTCGCGGGCAGGGCCCTCTCTCCCTCTGTACCTGTTGTTAGTCAGAGATTGTCACTATTGTAAATGTTTGACTTATGTTATGTATGTAACCCCCTGAATGTACAGCGCCATGGAATTAATGGCGCTATAAAATAAATAATAATAATAATAATAATAAAGGAGGTTGTTGGCGAAAATCTTGCGATACATGGCCCCATCCATCCTCCCTTCCATACAGTGCAGTCATCCTGTCCCCATTGCAGAAAATCACCCCACATATGGTGTTTCCACCGCCAGGTTTCAAGGTTGGGCCTGTGTTTTTGAGATTGTACTCATCCTTCTTCCTCCAAACAAGTAGAGCTGAGACCAAAAAAAAATTCTCTTTTGGTCTCATCTACCCAAATACACTTCTCCCATGCCTTCTCTGTATAATACAGATGTTCAATGGCGACTTTCAAATGGGCCTGGACATTTAATGGTGTTAGCAGGGGAACTTGTGCGCCCTGCAGGATTTTAATCCATGACAGCGTAGTGTGTTACTAACGGTAATTTTTAAGACTGTGGTCCCAGCTCTATTCAGGTCATTAACCAGGTTCTCCCATGTGGTTCTCAGCTGATTCCGGGACTTTCTCAGAATTATCCTTGTCCCACGAGGCGAGATTTTGCATGGAGCTCCAGACTGAGGAAGATTGACAGTCATCTTGTGTTTCTTCCATTTGCTCATTATTGCGCCAACAGTTGTTGCCGTCTCACCAAGCTGCTTGCCTGGTTTCCAGTAGCCCATCACAGCCTTGTGCAGGTCTACAGTTTTGACTCTGGTGTCCTTAGACAGCTCTTTGGGCTTGGCCATGGTGAAGACATTATAGTGTGATTGACTGAGTGTGTGGACAGGTGTCTTTTATACAGGTAACAAGTCCTATACAGGTAATGAGTGCAGAATAGGAGGGATTCTTAAAAAAAAAAAACAGGTTTGTGAGAGCCAGACTTCTTGTTGGTTAGTAGGTGAACAAATATTTATTTTGTACAATAAAGTGCAAATTAATTATTTAAAAATCATACAATGTGATTTTCTGGATTTTTTTTGATTTGTCTCTCACAGTTAAAGTGTATCTAAGATAAAAAGTACAGACTTCTCCATGCTTTGTGGGTGGGAAAACTTGCAAAATTGTCAGTGTGTTAAATACTTGTTTTCCCCACTGTACCAGGACTACAAATAACAAATAGATATAGCGTTTCTGCTGGGCTTTGTGGTTTAATAGAGGTGACACATACCAATATTAAATAGAACAGATACATATAAAAGTTGTCCTGGGCTTTGTGGTTCAATCGAGTTGACACATACCAATATTAAAGGGGTTGTCTCACTACATTGATTCATCTTACCTCAGTCCTGTTTTCTTGGTTTCATTTTGAATTCAGGGGCGTGTTTACAGGCTGCTACTAGGCTGCAGTAGAAGCCAGGTCTGTAGCTATAGCAACCAGTGATAGCAGCCAATCATGAGAGATTGAATAGGTCTGTAGCTATAGCAATCTGAGGAGCTGATGCAGCCCATACAAGACAGGATATCTCAGAATAGGTAGGACACTGTTAATGGACATATACTGCAAAGTGACTTGTTTTTGCAAGATCTTTAACATAAAAAGCAATCCTTGTATCAAGACAACCCCTTTAAATAGAAAATATACATATAAAAGTTGTCCTGGTCTTTGTGGTTCAATAGAGGTGACACATACCAATATTTAACAGAACAGCTAATATAAAAGTTGTCCTGCACTTTGTGGTTCAACAGAGATGACAAATACCAAGACTAAATAGAACAAATGCTGTTCCAGTGAAAAGAGGGAAAATAATCAGATGGCAGTGGAAATTATAAGTTATGATCAATTAAATTCTGGCTAAATTCTGATATGCAAAACTGACCAAACCACGCTTAAAAAAACGAAAACTGCTAAAATACTGGTTGGATTGTATAAAAGTATCTGATGGTATTTTACTTTCGCCTAAGGCTATGTTCTCTCTGCTTATTTGCAGGGCGTAATTACACCCCGCAATTACGCCGTGTGGACGTGGGGCAGGAGCGGGGGGAACGGCCACTCGCCGGCCCCTAGACTATAATTAATAGCGGCGTGTATACACCGCTAGTAAATGACCTCTCACTTATCTCACCCCGCGGCGGATTCGCCAATCGGGGAGGAGAGACGGAATCCATAGTTCTCTATGAGAACTGTGGATTACCGTAATGACTGGGACGTATCCCAGCCGTAATTCGCGCACTATGGTGCAAATTACAGACTGAAATAAGTCCCATTTTAAGCCGTGTGAACATAGCCTAAGGGGCTGTTCACACGGCTTATTTCTGGCACGGATTCCAGCCGTATTGCGTGCCGTACTGCGCTGCAATACGGCTGGAATCCGTGCCAGCCATTACGGTAATCCACAGTTTCCATAGAGAACTATGGATTCCGTCTCTCCTCCCCGCTCGGCGAATCCGCTGCGGGGGGAGAAA
Source organism: Phyllomedusa bahiana (assembly GCA_025379985.1). Lineage (NCBI taxonomy): Eukaryota > Metazoa > Chordata > Amphibia > Anura > Hylidae > Phyllomedusa > Phyllomedusa bahiana. Next base: position 45,785 of record JAODAL010010570.1, read on the forward strand.
GTGACATGTTCATTATTCCGGCGGAATACGCGCCATGGATAATGCATGTCTATGGGGCCGGCGAGCAGCGCCCCCGCCCCTTATTCAAGCCGTAATTGCGGGCGAAATCCGTCCCGCAATTACGGCTTGAATAAGCCGTGTGAACCGGGCCTAAGGGTGAAAAATGAGAGTTGGTGTTCTGCACTTCATGTATCTGGTGCATAGTGGCACATTCCATTGGGTATGTGAGCTCTGTAGTAAAGCTGGAAGCAGATAACACAGGATCGTACCATGGGCAATAACTTATGATAAAGTTCAGGAAAAAGAGAGAGGAGAGAGGGAAAGAGAGCGTTCCATTCAAAGCCAGAACCTAGTTTTGCAAAGCACCATTGCATCTCTGATATATTGAAGCAGATTACAATACAGAGAGCCGATGCTTCGTAGCATAACTATACTTGTGATAGCACATAAGAGTCCACTGCAATGAATCAGAGGGCATTACTGACAGCTGCATAGACAAGCCATACTTCTTAAGGTATCAAGACTCTAAAGTCACTTCACTCCCTCACAGGTCTTTTGCTGGAACTTACCAAATACTGCTTCACCCTTGACATAAATTGTTTCCAAACCCACTAGGTAGAGGGACCAATGTTTACACTGCATCTGATAAGTGGCTCTTGTTCAAACAGAAATTACATGGAGGTGATTAGGCAAGTATGTAGTACTGACAAGAAATATGCCTTGGTGGTGAAGCTAAACAAAGTAGTGTTCCCCAACAAGACTTCAATGCAGGCATCTCAGTATGCTATGATGCTGAAAAGTCAGATATGCGCCCTCTGCACATTGTCCTGCCCCTGATTTATGTTTAAAAACTTCTTAAAGGGGTTTTGCCACGAAGTAAAATTGACGTGGGAAGTTTGCAAATGAAATAACAAACATTTTTACCATTCATTATTGTTAAAACTTCTGCACCGTTTTTGATTTAGCTGCTCCTTTAGTGATCCATTGTTTACATCTAGTCTCCACGGGATACGACCAGGGCTGAGAGCTCCTCAATACTGGTTGCACATGCTCAGACATCACCTCTCCTCTCAGGCAGCTACTGAGTGTTCAAACCCCAGGTGCTGTCACTCTACTCCCGTCCTCTGGACTCCTTAGTAATTAGTCAAACAGTGCAAATAAATAAAAACAGAAACCTCAATGAGGTCTGTGCATTGATCAAGAGAAAAAAAATCCACAGGTTTGGTTCCTGCAGGGATTTGAACCTAAGACCCTTGTGCATGGAGGCAAAAGTTTTACTTCTGAGCTACTCACAATGCTTTACTTAAATAGACCTTTCTTTAACTAGAGAGAGGAAAGGCCTGGTGATGTCATCCTGCTGGGTCACATGATATGCAATTCAAACAAATCACACATGCCCCTTCTGAGGACACAGAGCTGAAGAGCTGGAGGTAGGTGGTATGAAATTAGATTGTGGCAAAACCCCTTTAAGTGTGGGGCTGGTTTGCATGTGCATCGTGATTCCCTGAAGAACCATGCAAAACTACAAACACACCCTGATATTACATGTATTCAGAAGCCCCATAGAAAAACAATCGGGAGAGACTAAGGTTACTCAAAAATTAAAAATACGTTTCCTCCTGTTTAGATTTTCATCCTATTCTGATATGCACTTAGAATATGGCACTTGGAAGATGGCAGAAAAAACCTAATGCCTTGAATATATTTGTATGGGCATGCTAGACATAGACGCCACCATTTTTTCACCCAGTCAGATAAAGAGGCCAGCATATCGGAAAGCAAATCGAGATCGCACATTGTAGGTCCAACTTAAAGGGAACCTGTCACATTGATTATGCCCCCCTTGCTGAGTACAGCACAAGCTAGTGTCAGACCTGCTGTTTCCAGCGCTGTGTCCCTTATTCTGTAAGATGCTGTAGTTTTAGAGCATTTACTCCTCAAATCTTATTCATGAGCCGGTGTTAGCCCCACCCACCATAGGCTAGCCCCACCCACTGACAGTTATTCATATGTTTCTACCTATTCAAAGTAACAGATTTATCAGTTGAGGTGGGTGGGGCTAGCCTCAGGTAAGCGGGGTTTGAAAAAAACTGACTCTTTGAATGACTCTTCTGGCTGAAAACTGTAGATTTGAGCATTAAATACACAAAAAAACTACAGCACCTTACAGAATAAGGGACACAGCACTGGAAACAGCATCTCTGACACTAGCTTGTTCTGTCCTCAGCAAGGGGGGCATCATTTATGTGACAGGTTCTCTTTAAAAAAGATGTGTAGTAATCTGTGACACAAAAATATCAAAAGACTCCCACATCTGTGCCCATTAAGATGGAAATTCAGAGGATCAATAGGTGTCAGAAACTGGGGCTTCCAAAGCAGTGCTAGCCACAAACCCCTGTGTGCCCTCCCAAATTTAGAGATGAGGCTATCACTGTTCATTTTCCTGAAATTAAAGTTACCTCCACCAGGATGACCTGTAAGATATATATTATACATGCCCCTGAGTAGACTGCTACCACATTCTCTATGAGTTGCCAGTCTTGCGCATTGCTGAGGTTCTAAAGGTGCTGTGGACTGGTCCCTCCAAGACTTCAGTATGGAGGCCATCTACTGGACCAGAACTTGTTGACAAGGGATACATCCTTGAAGGAAAGCCCACTTCAGAATAAAGTGTAGCTGAAAAAGGGACACTGCCATCATAATTTCCCTTCTGTGAGCTGTGATAGCACAGCAGTAACAGGATTGCTTGATGGCCCTTTTTTTAGGCCAGCTATGGCCTGAGAAGTGTATTATCAGTGTGAAGAAACCCCCTCCACAGCACAGAAAAAGATTACCCTATTTTTATTTGATGTATGGCTAGTTATTGACTAATGACCTAGTAGTCTAGTCTAATCTTATCTCTCCCTGTCAAGGGAACAATAAAGCAATCATTATGTCATTACCTACTATTTGTAATGAGACTATATAGAGATAAGCAGCAGCTGAATCAAGTAAGATTAGTCTGCCCTTTCATGCTGAGTTTTATCACACAGCTAGATAAGGACAATATTTTATGTGTAATTTTTAGTTGCATAGGACTGCCAAAAATTCTAAAAAGAAAAAAATAGTTTTCCAGGAATATTGGTTTTAATAACTCCTTTCTGATGGAAGTTTCCCTTTAGCACCAGCTGTATTTTACTGTTCCAATACTGAACAGTGCATGAAGCCGGAGGTATGTATTGGAGACTTAGATGGGATTGTACTTTGGCATTGTTGGTGATCATTCATTTTAACGGATCCGTTTTTCTCATCGCTAAAACGGATCACAATCTTCAGTATTAAAATTGAGTTCAACAAGGCCCAAAAAGCGCTTCGCTTTTTCCCAAACGGGAGATCAGGGGATTACAGCTTATTTGAAAAGCCCTCAAGCTGCACTTTTAGTTTTTCTACATCCGCCTTAAAGAACTTGAAAATTGTCCAATTCTTATTCAGTTTTCAATGAAAGCTCCCATTAAAAAGGAATAATGGAAAAAGTCACGCTTTTGGCATCTGCGAAAATCTCTCCACATCCTGGCGCACGTATGATGCGCTTTGATGATCCTGAAAAAGCCGTAATGCGAAATCTCACGTCCCGACACTCACAAGAAACCTCGCCCTGAGAGGTGTGCCGGCAGACAATGTGCCGATGCGAGCAGGGTTAAGCGCAAAGGCAGCATTATAGTGAGCGGCAGGAGCGGCAGCGCAGGTGGAGCGGGCGCAGGTGGGAGCGGGGCCCGCGCAGGGGGGACGGAGGTGAAGCGGACGGCTTTCGCAGGGGTTTGGAGGTGGCGGCGGTGTGGAGCAGTGACAGTGGAGGTTTCGGGAATTTTGAATTGGAGCCGGGGACTGAGTGCGGGAGATTTGAATTGGAGACGGGTCTTAGGTGCGGGATTAATTGGAGCGGGGCTGCGGAGGAGAGAGAGAGGAGATTCATTCTAAAACGCTCCGAAAGCGGATGCGTAAAAGCAGGTGAAAAAAACATTCAAAACGGATCCATATAAAGTAAAGTGCGCGTTTTTTTACCGGGTCCCCTTTGGTTTCGTTTTTTTAACGATCAAAAAAGGATCCGTAAAAAAGGGTCCAAAAAGCCGTGTGAACAAACCCTTAGTCGGGAAGATTGTTTTTTGGGGGTACCCAATTGTTTTGGGATGATAAAAAACATTTTGGAAAAAAGCTGTGAATTTGTGTTTGTCTGTTTTTAAACTATACACAATCTTCAGCTATGAATAATGAGCTGTCAGAACAAGATCTCATCTGATGTTAGAGCTCATCCTCTTGTCTTTCTCTTCTCTCAATAGATTATGGAGATCTTTGGCAAACCTTAAACACGGTTCATTTTATTCTTGAAGATTTATTACGCCCTCAAGACATGAGAGTAAGTTGTGAGGTTTACATTCTACTACAGTCCTGACCTTCCAAAGAGGATTCTGTCTTTGAAACTTTGTCCTGATTACTTCCTCATGATTTTTCATTAGTAGCTAAGCTCTTTCATCATTAAGAAGCTTTGAAAAATATCTGAATGCCAAAAAAATGATCATTATCACTCATTATATACTCCAATAGGTCATTCTGGGAAAATCTCTCCTCATCAAAAACTGGAATAACTTGATCTACTTGTGTGATATAGGCTTGGGATGATTTCAGTCAGGAAAAATGCCTTGAAATAATGGACTCATATTTCTACGTATCCCGACACTCAATTCAAGAAACCTCCCCCTCAGACGCCTTTATCCACAGACAATGTGCCATTTGTATTGCAGGGATTAATCCCAAAGACAGCATTTATAGATGAGACCAGCCGCAATGTTGGTGCAAATTAAACGGGTGCTTCTTTAGTTTTGGTGCAACGTTAAACACAAACAAAAAAACCGAACACGACATAAGGCTTGCTTCAGCCGCCACCTAAATGCTCACACAGTCTCTAGCAAAGCCAAAGTGTTTAGGGAGTATGACAAGTCTTGTTGCCCACACAGGGCTCTCACCCGTCCTGTTGTCGGTAAGAAACAGCACCACTTCTGGAGAGTCTCCTGGTTGCCTCAGGATACACAAACACTGCTCCTACTCATCAGCAAACTTGCAGTGAGACTGGGCACCACACCCCCAGCTCACCTGAGCTGCCAGGCTTACATAGACCATAAACCTGGCCTGGACCTGGAAAAATGGGAGCAGCCATCCCACCCAGCTCTTTGGCGCTTTGGTAAAAACATGGCCCGGAACATCTGCTGTTAGCAGTTATACTCATACATGCCAACTGTCCCGCTTTTGGCGGGGGTGTCCCGCTATTTGGAGTCCCCCCCCCCCCCCGCCCTCCCGGCAGAGTTGGCATTCTTCCCGCCGCCAGCAGGCAGCAGGGGTTCTTTAAATGACCGCGGCGTCAGAGTAGCGCTGGTGGTCAAATCCGCCGGGTGGGGAGAAAGTGACATATTCATTATCCCGGCGGGACACGCACCACGGATAATGAAAGTTTATGGGGCCGGTGGGCAGCGCCCCTGCCCTTTATTCATGCCGTAATTGCGGGTGAAATCCGTCCCACAATTATGGCTTGAATAAGCCATGTGAACCGGCCCTTACAGTATGATCACTGTCTAACAGTAAGGCCGTGTTCACACGGTTTATTCCCGACGGATTTGTGCGCCGTATTGAGCGCACAACCCGTTTAATAAGGGGCGGGGCGGGGGCGGGGCGAGCCGGCGGGGACGCTGCTCCGGCCCAAGACAATGCATTGTTTACGGCGGTCCTCGCCGTAAATAATGTGCATGCACTTTCTCCCCCCCGGCGGATTTGCGAGCGGGAGGAGTGACGGATTCCCCTGTTTCTCATGAGAGCAGTGGTTACTAATTGGGTGCGGATGACGCGCTGAAGCGCAAATCCGGGCCGTAGGTGCCAATAGCGCAGAATAAGCGTTGAACGAGGCCTAAGACTTTTTTGTTGCATAGAACAATAGAGCTCGCTTTCATATATAGTGCTATGGGCACCAAAGACAGTCTGACTGTTAGACAGTTTTCATACGTAAGGCATATAGTTTTTTCACCCCATCTTTTCTCTTGGAGGGGTTTGTTTTTCTGTTTTTTTCTGTCAACCTTGTATGTTCTATATAGAGCAGTATAGTCCAGAGGTTCATGCTAACTATTGGATAGGAGGCTAGAATAGAAGTATACGAGGCAGAATGCTGCCTCGGGCCATAGCGTGCTGAAGGTACTTGCTTGCAATCACATACTTTCAACAGCACTAACGTGTATTGCGGCCCCTGTGGTCTAGGGCTTTGAAGGTTTATATGCCCCACTCTCAGACTGCTGCTGGGTTCTAGCCCTTGGGAAGTAAGGTGTAGGTAACAGGCTTCCTGAGCAGTTGGCTAGGTTTTTTTTTACCTCTTCCTAAAATGAGCCCTGTGCTCACCTGACAATGGCCCATCACCTTTGCTGAAGATTTCTTGTCAAATAGCCCTTGGTTTACAAAGTTGACAAGCACCAAACCACTGAAGCAAACTGTGGCAATCTTAGTACTTTAAAACCCACTATGATACCCACAGGCATAGACACCTGAATTAACCTGCCGTGAGAATCAAGATTCACGAACAGAAATCATGCCATCTGTTTATAAACGATTGAGGTACCTGGCACCTTGTTTGTGAAAGGTTTAACTTGAACTATTAGATTATCATTTTGTGCTGCACCTTATTCTATGCAGGTTTCTGTAAATAATGTTCACCATGCCTAGTGGAATAGAGCTATGTGCGCAATTGTGCCATTTGGCGCACTGTGCACGACACCCATGGTGCAACTTTCACTCAATATTTGGTTGTAACTACAACAGGGGCATGTATACAGCATATTTATCAATGCGACCAATGGCCAGTATTTTTTCTGACGTGATTGGACTGAAAAGAATGGCGCTCAGGTCCCCTGACTTTCATCTATTTTTCAAAGAAAATAATTGTGAAAATAGCATACCTCTACATTATTGCCTTGATGGTGTGGCTAATCGTAAATCAGAATCCGTAAACGCACTACACTAAATAATTTGTCAATAATGCATGGGCTATCGCTAGCTGGTTTAAACGGCTCGCCCCGAATAAAAACACCCCTTGCCCCGATCCTCGCCCGGTTCCAGCCGTGCCTGTGGGCTTGGAGCACCGACTGGCCTTCAGCTGCATGTGCGTCCAGCTGAGACGCTCACTCACTTAGGCTTCTGACGGACAGGATAGCGCAGCCTCCATGCCCCGCAGACAGTGTCCGGCGCCTCAGTCCGACACAGTGGGCCGTCCGGGTGTCCTCACAGAAACAGCGCTGATGACCCGCCGCGCCCCCCGCACCACCCCCCACCCCCGTGTCGCCTCAGCCGGCAGCGTCCGCGATGATGTAGTCATCGCGACGACTGCCCTCTCCTCGGCACGCACAGCGCGTCATAGGCTTGTGCGCCCGATGAACTCCCTAAGGAGAGCGAGCAAATCGAAAACGCCAGGAAGTGTTTATAGGTGAGTATGAATGTTGTTTATTATGTTTTAACGCTTTTCACCTGTCTCAGTGGGCCCCTATGATACTGCCCTTTTCGCCCCCTATAAATAGGCCAGTCCGTTGCCCACTATAATGCCTGCCTGGCCCCCATACGCCTGCCTCGTGGACCCCCAATCCCTCGCCTGTGCCCCCATAATCGATGCCTGTGCCCCTAATGCCTGCCTAGACCCCCATATCCCTCCTTGCCCCCATAACTGCCCTTCCCCTGAGTATGCCTGCCAGTGTCCGCCCATATACTAGAACACACGTGGCCCCATAAGCTCTCTATCCTGTGGCCCGCCTAATCCCCGGCCTGTTGCCCCCAAACCCTGCCGGGGCCTACCTAATCACCGTGCCTGTCCCCTATATATGCCTCCTGTGGCCCGAGCATATACTGCCCGTGGGCCGTCCCCAATATCCCTGCATTGGCGCCCAATATTCCCGGCCTGGTGGCCCCATATGACATGCCTCAGTTGTCTCCCATAATCTCCTCAATGCCCTATATTCTGCCTCTAGTCCCCCAATATATGCCGTATCTTGTGCCCCCTATATACGCCATCCACATGCCCGCCAATATCTGCCTTGCTCCATATACTGCCCTCAATCCCTATGACCTTGCCTGTGGCCCCATATACTTGGTGCCTATGCCCCCCGCCCTATAAACTGCCATATTGCCCGCATAAACCAGCCTGTGGCCACCCTAATATACCTGCCTGTGGCCCATATATACCTTGCCTGTTGCCCCCATAATCTGGCCTGTGGCCCCACAATATGCTCAGTAACCCCTATATACCTAACGAGGGGACAGCTTATACCTATAATTAAGCAGTTTGCTGGAAAGAACTGATTCAAGAATATTTTGTGTCCAAGATCCTCAGACGTACGTATAGGCCGGGAGCAGATCAGCACTGAAGAGTGTGAACCCATGGAGAAGAAACATGGATAGTTACACGACGCTGAACAAAAAAGAAACGTCTCCGGTGAGTCACTACAGGTAACTGCAGTGGTACATCCCCCCCATATATGTCCGCAAGCCTCATACAACTGATTATCTTACCACTACTCTTCCCTGTAATGGCGGTAATATAATGCCAAGGGCCTGTGGAGCCAGTGGACAGTCACAAATGCTGTGGTTTACTTCACTCATGATCTGGACAAGGATTATTTGAGCCTCTAAGCTAGTAATATAAGATATTGGGTCTTGTGTTTTGTAGGAGGTTTATTAGTAACAATCACTTTGCCTGGTAGACTCTTTGCTCCATTATCGGTGTCATGTCTTGGTGACTGTTTAGGGGTATTGTCATAAGAATGAGAAGTTCTGAAAAAAGTAAATTTGTCAATGTGATTTTTACTGTACATGACTGCTGAGGAATGTCGGAATTCTTGTGAGTGGTATGTGCTAGAAGAAATAGTGACAGTGAACAGAAGGGTTCTCTCTGTATAAAATAACATCCGCATTTCAAATGATGCGCGAAAAATTGCCATTGAAACCCACCCTACACCCAGAAAACACAAAGGCCAAGCCCCGATGTTTTAGGACCCAAGCACAACGCCCCTTCATAATGTGTCTCCTAATAAATGTTGCTCAGACGTGAAGAAACTTGCAAGAAAGGAGTCTGATTCCTGAAGGAGGACAACATAAGGCCCGTTCACCACGGACTTATTCTTGAACGTATTCCCAGCACGTACTCCGCGCTGTATTGCGCTGCCTTATACGGCTGAATCCGTCCCAGTCCATTACGTGTAATCCACAGTTCTCATAGAAACTATGATTCGCTCCCCCACACCACCTTCTTCTCCCGCGTCAGAGACATCCCCTTGCCAGGGGGAGAATAGTGCACATTCACATATTTACTGTAACGCTGCCGTGAATAATGAGTGTCTATGGGGCCACCGAGCTGCTGGCCACAGCCTCAGCCGCCCCCTTGCACGCACCTTGAGTAATTGCAAGGGCGAATCCTCCCCGCAATTACGTCCAATAACCTGTGGTAACATTCCTAAAAGACCTTATAGTAAGGCCATCAAAGTATTTGGTTCTTGTGGAGTTATTCTTCTAATCTCCTCACTGGCCATTAAAATAAAAATAGCACAGCATATAATTTAGATGACGTTAGGCTGTTTCATCTGCACTGTAGGTTAGTCTACAAGTGTTCAAACCCACAATCCCCTGGCACATTAATAAACAGCATTTAGATGACACCAAACACCCAAAAAGCAACAGAGAATGCCAATAGCATTAGAATGCATCTTTCAGACCTTAGTGACCATAAGGGGACCACAAAAAAGAAGGATAAATTACCTTTTTCCTTAAGTTCTCCTAAGAGCCATCCATAATACTGTATTTATATAATAATCTATATCTAAGTTGAGACCAAGTCTTGCATATCACTTAAATATAAAGTTCGCCAACAAGCAATTATTCCACTACTGACATGAACTATACTAAAGAAAAAACCTACTGTTTTAGGTCAATTAGGTAATTATCAAAAGTATTTATGATTTGCCAAATGCCAGAATAAGTAGAGAGATTTTCATACATGCATTGTATATCTATCTACTTCTTATCTGCAAAGTCAAAAGTTTTACCGTACACAAGATTACTATGCCTTGAAACACTGTTGGACACCCATATGATGATACCATGTCTTTGTAAGCTTCTGATTATTGGCACAACGACTCTGAGTACTAGCGTGACTTCACCTGTGGATGTATTTTATTTAGCACACCAACAACATAATCTCCATTCTGTTGTAACGATCATGAAAAGTCCTAAAGAAATCCAGGCCAAGATATCTACGGTTGAGAAGTTGTGGGACTTCACAAGTCCCTGGATAATCCTTGAAATTTTCCAATACACTGACAAGTGCCTTGTTCCATCTGTACAACCAGCAATTTAGTTACACACGGTAACAAACACCGATCGGAAATGTACATTCATCATCACCACTCGGAGAGAGGAGTACAGGTTTCCGTGTCCTCCAAGATGAACGTGCTTGGCTCACGTGCATGAACCCAAGAACAAAATCAAAGAGGATGCCTCTCTAAGCCGGTATGAGGGCTGGTCATTATCCACATGAGAACAATACTGGAGTAAACATGGTCCAAAATAAACCACTCTTGCCAGGAAGAAACCAATACTAGCCCAAAAGACAAACATATAAAAGCCAGACTTAATTCAGTGTCTGCAATGCATCACAGAACATACGACCAAAAAAAAAAAATTATGGAGAATGTCCAGTGGCCTGACGATCACTAAACATTTGCACAACTGTTTGGGCCCATAATGACCCACATTACAATTATGGAGGAAAAAGGAGAAGCTTTTTGAAAGCCAAAGGCCTCTTCACATAACACACCGGCTTATTTGGCACATGGGAGCCACAGCGATACGCCGCACCCGATTTTCGCGCTTTAGTACGGTCCAATCCGTTCCCGTCATTACGAAATCCCACTGCTCTCATAACAAACAGTGGTCATTCCGTACGCTTCCTCTACCCCGCTCGGAACCGAATCCGCCGCGGGGAGAAAGTGAACTTATGCACAGTTATTTAAGGCGCAACCACCGTAAACAATGCATTGGGTTCTATGGGCCCGGTGAACGTGCCCCCCCCGCCGCGCTCCGTCTACCCCCCCCGTCCCCCGCCCCTTATTCACGGCGAATTTGTGAGCTCATCAACGGCTGCACAGAATCCGACGGCGAGCATAAGGCCGTAGGTGAACCACCAACGCCTAAGAATACCATCATCCCCAGCTCGTGAAACACGGGAGGGATTTGGCAAGCATGTTTTGTAGGACTGTTATGTAGCATTTCAGGAGGGTCACTGGTGCGCACTTCACAACATAAAATCACGTGAAGAAATTATATACTTTTGGCATTACTGAAGCAACGTCTCAATACATCAGCCATGAAGTCTTAAACTTGAGCAGAAATGGGTCATCTTTAAAATAGACCCATGACCTAAGTATACTGACCAAACTGTTTACAAAGTGCTTAAGGATAAAAACAAATTCAATTTTTTATGGATGCCCATACACATAGCCCTGACTACAATCCTATTGTAAATTTAGAGCAAAGCGAAATAAGGCCAGTTGAGCAATGAGCGAACTACAAACATGGCCAAGCTACACCAGTTTTCGTGCAGGAGGAATGGCCAAAATCCCTGACCGAGCGTATTGTGAGAAGCTTTTGGAAGATATATAGAATGAGTTTTGACCCCCAAGACATACATTTAACGGGCAATGGTAACCATATACTACTGAAATGTATTAAACTTTTGCACTTTGCAAAAAGTAATATAATGCCTTAAAAAACCTCCTAATTATTCTGGCATTTGGCTAAAGATATTAATATATCCTTGAGGTTTCTAATATGACCAAAAACGGGTAAGTTATATTCTATTTTCATGTCAATACAAAAACCAGGCTATGTAATTTTTTAATAGGTGTATGTAAACTTCGTTTCAACCATATAATGATAATATATATATACCTATATATATATAATATATAGATATTATTAATAAAGATAGATACGATTAATAGATAGATAGATAGATAAATAGTAGATAGATATATTGAGGCGAGCATCTAGGCGGCAAAAATAAAAGTTCAAGACATCACAATATAAAGACAAAACAAAAGCCTGCCCGAGCGGGAGCTTCTAACTAATAGTTAACACTTACTAAACACCCCTTTGCATAACAAAACAAACAACAATGTTATAGCAGTAACTGCTAGATCACCAGGCCTCGCTCCCTCACCATACTGAAGGAAAGCCGGCGAAGATTGTTCTAGCCACCTCCTAGTCATTCATTACCTGCTGACTTTATATATCCACATTAACACCCTTGGAGTGAAAACCCATGGAGACTGACATCCCCACCCGCTTCTAATGCTCACTCCCCCAATGAAAGCCAACCCCAGGAATGTGCTTGAAAGCCGAAGCGACTAACTCATTTCAAATCTGTTAAAGCATATGTACTAGACCAGTCTCTTATCTGTTGACCACCCATCAAAGACTTTGCGCCTTATCCAGGTTCCCCCAAGTCTTCCTTACCTTTGGGGCAAGTGTCGAACTAATGACTGACACGCAAGGGACCCTGCCGGGATGTAAAGTGTAACTCCATCTCCATTATACAACCCTTCCCCTGCGGTTATGTCCTGAAAAACACCCTTTACTATATATTAAACAATATATATGAAATAATGATTAATACATACATTATATATGCAGAATGAAATGACAAGTACCTTTCATGATGCGATCCCGACCATGTTTGGAATAAGCAAAGAGAACGCGATGCCATGACTTCTTTATCTGCTGATGTTGACGGGGGTCCTTTTACTGGATCAAATAGTCATTCTGCATAGCGCCGTACCTTCAGGGCTGGTGAGCGAACCGATGCGCGCCCGGCGGTCTTTAGGCTCTGTTTCACCCGAGGGGCAAAACCGCACCGACCTTGCCTACGCTTCCTGATTGGCCTCTTACCGCACGGCTCGTTTAAGAATGGCCCGCAGAGTCATCTCAGATGTACGACTCCTGGATGCAGCGGCGTGGTACAGGGGAGGGAGGCAGGACGAAATCGATGCCCGTCCACTCCCTCTCCGCCTGTTATTATCCACAGCGCTTAGCTTGAGCGCTGTACAAACACCAGCAAATGTGCAGGGGGGCCACAGCTTTCACACCCTCAGGGTGTTTACATGCTACAGGGTCAACCCATACCTTTTTGGCTTATTGGGAGGGTTATTACATGGCTATAGGGGAACTACCTGCTATGGGAAGTATACATGAGCTGCAGGGCAACCTACCCATGGCTATGGGGGCTACACAATGGCAACAGGGCAACTACCTGGTGAGCAATGGGGGTTACATGCTGCAGGGCAACAACCCCCTGCTGTGGGTATTACAACTACAGGGCAACTACCCGGCTTACAGGAGTATTACATGCTACAGTCGGGCTACACCGCTACACGCACTGCCTGGTTACAGGGTATTAGCATGTCTACATGTGGCTACTATCTGCTCCGGGGTATTACATGGCTACAGTGGGCGGCTACTGTCCTTGGCTACAGGGGATAGATAATCCTCAATCACAGGTATTAACAAATGGCTACAGGTCAACTACACTTGCTACAGGTTTAGTACTGGCTACAGATGAGTCTACTATTTTGGAGCTACAGGGCCTACTTACCTGAGCTACAGGGAGCAACTACTGGCTACAGGGCTACTACATTCTACAGAAGGCAGCTTACCTCCACTACAGGGGACAGCTACCTGGGTACAGTGTCTACTAACAGTGCTACACTGGAGCCGCTAAATGGATACAAGGTCAACGATCTGGCTACAGGGTATACATGGAGCGAACATTGTTACTAATCGGTGCTTACAGGGGCAACTTTCTGGCTACAGAGAATCAAATGGCTACAGGGTAGGCATGGCAAGGGCCTGCTAAATGGCTTACAGGGCAGATAGTCTTGCTACCAGGCGTATTTACATTAGGCGTACATGGCTACATCTCTGGCTATAGGGGGCAGCTCATCTGACTACAGGGGTTTTAAATGCTAACAGGGCACAACCGTGGCAAACACAGGCAAGCTACTTAGCTTACATGGCCATATAATAACTACCTGGCTAACAAGGTGCTAACTACATAGGGCACTAGGAGCAATATAAACAGCTGACCCATATAGGTCTATAGCATAGGGGATTGTTTAGAGAATAGAACATTGTTAAGAGTCTCTATTCGATAAAATTTGAGGAGTCTACGATCATTGTTTTGAAAATTCTACAGTAATAATCGAAGTACAGAGAATATTCATAGCGGGTCCCTGGGACATGAATGCAGAAGAAGAAGAAGAGAAAGTAGAACAACTCTTCTCCAGAGTATGTCTCCTTGATCCTCTAGATTATGAATACTTTTAATGTAATCACTTTATAATAGTCTGCAGCGCCTGTGTAGAACGTATACCAACACTGTAGGGTCACTGTACCCATCAAATATTGTTGTAATATAATGCTTATATTCATTAATTATCAGTTTTGTATTATTCATGTCACTAATTGTGGTTTTTATATTCATCTTCAGTGTGATGGTGGTTATTATTCAGTCAATATTGTGCTGATATGTGGTCATGGGTTTTCGGTATTCGGTTGCCCCACTATGTGTGGTATAGCCGGTTACGGTATTATTTCGGTCAATCATGTGTTGGTGATAATTGGTCTTAGTAGGACATTGGTACATTAGGCTGGAGACCAGGTTTCGTGTAGCAAGTTATTTAGTAACTTTATTTACTATTATTTTGTTCTTTTATACACTAGCACATTGTTTCAGAGATTTTTGTAAATTTTGGAGCTGTGGTCTTTTATGTGATGCAACTGAGTCGCTTCTATGTGTCAAATATTCCATGTGGGGGGGGGGAGGGAGGTGTGGAGGGGGTGGGGGGAGGGCGGCGGGAGGGGGTGGGGGGGGAGGGGGGTAGGGGCGAGTTTTGTTCTTCACCGATTGCCCTGAGAGTGGCCGATTTAGCCTAAAAAATGAGTACCTGTCATAGGCCCACACTTGTTCTGTTACTTATGGGCACCCCAAGCCCTATATCTGAATACACTGGCGAAGGCTGAGTGACTTGTTGCGCCCCCAGCACCTACCACTTAAGGCAGGTACGAGCTTGGCTCCCACTATAAAGCTCAAATAATAAGATAATAAAGTTAAAGCTTTCTCACTGCATAGAAACTACAATTTGGTTTTTCTGCCTTATTATTTTGCGAATCAATGTCTCAGACACTAACTCAGCACCTGAACAATAATACACTATGAACTCCTCACTCTCAAGGAGCAATTATTCAGAGACACAATATAGCATATGTCTACCAGTCAAACCCAAGATCACGCCATAGACAGCCTAAGCTGAGAATGTTGTGAACAAGGGCTGAAGAGATCTCCTGCTGAGAGCACAACAAAGAAGCCGAAAACAGACACTTAACAAGAGATGTATGTGGTTAAATGACGTCCTCCTCTCTATTGGTCTGCACAGAATGAAAAATCAATTTACTGGCTGATAATCCACCAATGGGTAAGTCTCTTTCACTTCACTCCTAATAGCTAAAGCAATAACATGCTCATTTTGTTCATCATTGCATGAACAACACATACATTTTTAATATTTTTTTTCAACTATAACGCTTCCCTTTTCTCATTTTCTTACGTTAGAACATGATTCCTGGTTTGTCTACATTTAACATGAATATATCTAATTTTGACACATAGGGATGCATCATTAATTTTGGAGCCTCCACACACAACAGCTTCTAGGCCTCTTGCCCATTAGTTCTATCTTCTTTCCAATATGTTTCAGAAAGGCCCCCTTTTGTCTAAATTTTAATTAATTATTAATGAGATATGCCTTGATGGTGCCCTTGCTTTTCCAGCTTCACACACCAGAACCCACCTACACACCAGGCGTGTCCGATAACCTCTATGTTAATGGTTAACTGAACTTAGACAGTCGCAAGATTCACGCAGCAACGTAATATATAGACCATAAATTACATAAATAACATGAGTAATGCTAAAGTTCACGTGGCTTAACTTCGACGTATGTTCCAGTCCGTATTACGCGCCGAAAGTGCGCCAAATTACAGCATGGAATACGTCCCAGTCCAAGTACGTAATCCACATTCTCATAGATAACTATGATTATACGATCTCCTCCATACTGTCCTGCTGTGTCGATATCCGCCGAAGGTGGCAAGATAATGGACATGGATGAGTTACTAGCGACGTAGTACGCGCCGCAACTAGTATGCAAGTCTATGACGCGAGGTGCCCCCACCACCCCCTGCCACACGGCGTAATTGCGGGGTCTTGGATTACACCCTGCAAATACACCATGTGAACCTAGCCTAATAGTATAGACAAAATACACATTGTTTTTTTTAACAAGGTAATGGTGTATTTACATTTTTCACCTCCTTTAACACTTCCCCTAGAATTGAACATCTAATTGTATCGTTTCCCATTGCACTCTACTGTTTTATATTCTTCTTAATCCTATCCTTTAGACCACTCTTCTCATAAACTGGCTGGATCCAACACCACCATCCAACAACATTGTGAACATGGCTTCTCTAGCATAACTCTAACCTGCGACTGCACAGTCCTTGAAGCCTTGCTCGTTGGCTCCATTGGTTCATTATATACACTGACCGCAGCAAATACACAACCTCCTAAATTGTTGACATAAGACATGTCTATCCTCGCCAATGGTGGCATACACTCCATCAGTGTGGCCACAGCAGACGGTGAGGCTTGAATCCCAAGCTTTGTTCAACGCCTTGTTATTCCCAGCCTCAAGGAAGCCATGTATTCATGTTAATTTGTCAGACCTTTTCTACTCCGTTGTATAAAGGGGGATATATTCTCTTCAACTTCCAGTTAATGCATCTTGTTTGTATTACGCACCCTGGCCGGTTACCATCCTTCAGTCATCGCATTTTCCTCCGCGTGGCAAATTACACCCTTGCTGCTTAATCTCATTGAGCCCCAGCTGAACGACACCAATCCCTGCATCCAGGTGCAACTCAGAACATTGATATTTGTTATCTTCACTGATATTTATCGAACGGTAAATGCCAACTCTCTATTTCCATGTGACATGTGGACACAGGTGATGTTCCAGGTGGATAGCGAAGAAATGGGGAGGCAGGTCCCAGCTTCTACACAGTACACCCCTGGTGGTGGAAGGTTGTCGTTGGACTTTCAGGCCTAAAGGTTTGGGATATAGCTGGTAGTTAGTGCAAAGTGCAGAAGGAACACAGTAAGACTTTCTCAAGCTTGGAACTTGCAGGTTTTCACGACAGTGGCTGGCACAGCAATTACTCCAGACATCAGAAGTAACATTACACTTTCTTCTTCAGTCAACTTTTCAGTTAGTGACAATTCCACTCGGCGGCCAAACAGATCTTTCTTTCTACACACACTATTACCAATCACCTTCTTGACAATTCCTTTATCTGTATTTATTCTCAAGCGCCTGGAACATAATTGCGTCAAGGCCAAGCTTCACAGTTAATGTAGTTCCTACTGAGTCCCGGTTGGGACGTACCCAGAAAAGCCATTCTCTTGAACCACCACCACTCTCTTCCAGCTATGTACAAAAAATATACAATATATGGAACAGAAACAGTAATTCCACCTTTGTTTTTCCTTGCATATTAAATTTATTTTGTGCACTGTGCAGTAAAAATACCATGCTAGCTTTACTCTTTGCGTCCGAATAGTTATGCCACCACCGACATGGGATAGTGTTGTATGTCTTTACTTTTGCAAAAAAAGGGGGTTTTTTTTAATATTTTTTTTTAATAAATAGGGAAAAAGCAGGAACATTTTTTAATGTATTATACATTTTTTTTACTATTTTTAATTTCCACTAGGAATCTACACAGCAATTGAATTGCATCAGATATATGCTGCCACCAGCTTAAAGTAGCATGTATATAATCAATCATACATAATAACTGCAAGTGTATCCCATAAACCCCTTTAAAGCCACCAGAGCCCACTGTCATTAACACACATAAGCTCTACACTCAAACAACATAGATGCCATCCTGCCACAATTCAGTTCCTGCCCATGAAAAGTACTATGAATTATGAAGTAATCCCCAATAGTAAAAAAGCCTATTAGTGGTTACTGAGGGGTTACACATGCACACAATTATGATTATAGTAATGTATATAACAACCTAACAGACACATAAATATACAATAGTGCATACTCAACTAGCTTGTTCTCAATTTTTTAGACATACAATTGCTTGTATTTAGTTTATATGGATCTCTCTCATGTACACTAAGGCTATGTTCACACGGCTTATTTTGGGACAGATTCAGCCCGTGAATATTGAATGTCTATGGGGCCGGCGAGCTGCCGCTCCCCCTCCCCCCGCCCACGCTGCCGAGCACATGGCGTAATTGCGGGCGAAATCCGTCCCGCAATTACACCGTGAATAAGCCGTGTGAACATAGCCTTATAGGGAAAGCATCAGACTACAGGGTAGACACAAGAAAGCACTGAGAATCCACTACAAGGCTCGCAGCCTAGCACTACACACACACCCTCCGCTCTGTCCTGACCTCTGTTCAGAGCGGGAGCGGTCATTTTGGTTACAACAGCTGAAGGCAGATTTATGTCTGAGCTCCTGCAGCTTATTCTGAAGGGGGCTACTAAGGGGGTAGGACACAGTGTAGCCATAGGCAGGTAGTTGGGACTTTTTAACCCCTGAGATGCAGAACACATCTGTGACTGCATGTGTCCTGCTTCACTGTGCTTTAGCATGCCTGCAGCATCAGGCGTCGCCAGTTCAGCTGCTCATTGGCTGACTGTGCTAATGATGTGTGATGAAAATTATAAAGTCTGTCGATGCTTCTGTACAAACCCTGGCAGATGCCCAGAGGATGCTCCATATAGGTGAGTCCTCTGGTGTGCCAGTCTGACCCTGGTAGCAGTCATGTCTAAGGGCTGTTGTCTCTGGAGTTATCTAATCAGGCCTTCTCTTAGTCTGTATCTCTCTTGCTGATTTCCAGGACAGTTTCAGAGTCTGTCCCTCTATTCTTTCTCTCTCCCATCTACCTGTTCCTGCTTGTTTCCTTCTCTTTCTCTCTCTTGTGAGTTCCCAGACTGATGGTCTGCCTTTTAGCCTGTTCCACTTCACCTCCGGCAAGTGAGTGGGCAATTCCTTTATGCTGGACACAGTTAAAATCATCCTTTAAGGCCTCGTTCACACGGCTTATTTGGGCACAGATTGGCGCCGTACTCCGCGCCGGATTTGCGCTTCAGTACGGCGCCAATCCGTCCCTGTCATTACGGTAATCCACAGTCCTCATAGAGAACAGTGGATTCCGTCGCTCCTCCCCCGCTCGGCGAATCCGCCGCGGGGGAGAATGTGACATGCACATTATTTACGGCGCGGACGCGCCGTAAACAATGCATTGTCTATGGGGCCGGGAGCGGCGCCCCCGCCGCGTTCCGGACCCGCCCCCGTCCCGCCCCTTATTCACGGCGGATTTGTGAGCTCAATACGGCTCACAAATCCGTCGGGAATAAGCCGTGTGAACACGGCCTAACTTTAAAGGGGTTTTGCCAGGACGTGCCTTATCTGCTAAGAAGCAAAATGTAAACAAAGCCACGCTGAGCTGAGAGAGCGAGAGAGACACAGCCAGAGCACAGAGCCGGGCATCAGGGATCGTGTGAAATGTTCACTCAAATAATCAGCTACAACTAGTGATTCTGTATACAAAAGACAACACCTTTTCTCCACAGCAGCTTGAAAGCTTCTTCATGTTCCCTGTCATCAGATAAAGAAGGGATCTACTCAGATAATCACACTACAACTAGTGGATTCTGTATACAAAACACAACATATTTCTACCGGGTGCCTTGAAAGCTTCTTCAGCTCCCTTTCATCAGATAAGAAGTGTGCTCTGCGCAAGCCCGCCAGCAGCTCTTGTCAGGTCGTATCTAATAGAAGCTTTTAAGTAACTAAGGGCAGGTAAGGCAGCCTGTAGCTCTCTCAGGCTGCAATTTTTGTAATCACATATATTTAGAAAAGTGATTAAATGCCTATTTTAGAGGATCCCACATCAACTTTACATCGTGGCAAAACCCCTTTAACTAACAACCAAACAAGAAGTGAACTCCTAACATAGCAGACTCCCTTTTATGTGGACCTGCAGCCACTCCCTTCTTCTCCATATTCATTGGTTGCAGGCCTTTTCCTTCTATAGTTCTTAAAGCACAAAGTGCACATTTAAAAGTGCATAGTCCTATTTATCTCCTTATATGTTCACCATAAACTTATACACACACATATATCTCTAAACATCACCACAATTTGTAGGAGTGGTCGCACCCCCTACAAGACTGTAGGTTAAACCAAAAACGTATGCAACAATACAGCAGTACAGCAATATACAGTGCTCAATATTGCAGAAGGGCATGTATGTAACTTGTCTTAAACCCCCTGTCAGAAAGTTTTTTTTCAGTAGAAAATAGTGGATTTCAGCAGCTTTCTAATGTCTATGTGGTCTGACAAATTCTCTTGTAGGGCTTTACAGAGAGTAAATATTGGTCAGAAAGGACCCAATTATCCCTCTAGGAGAAATCCAGTCCAATCCTAGTACTCCACCTGGAGACACTTGGTGTCTAAGGGTATGTTCACATGGCTTATTTTGGGGCGCATTTCGCCACGTGTTATGAGTATACTGCGCTCTAATACGAGCTAAATGTGCTCCAATCATTACGGTAATCCACAGTTCTCATAGAGAACTATAGAGAACTATGGATTACGCCTCCTCTCCCTGGCGTCTATGCATGTCTATGCGGCCGACTCCTGAAGACCCGGCTTAATTGCGGGGCGTACTGTACGCCCAGCAGTTAAGCCGTGTGAACATACCCTAAGGTGGCTGGCAGCACAGCCACTCATCTCACCCATCAATACTGACTAACATGTCTATTTT
This sequence comes from Phyllomedusa bahiana, assembly GCA_025379985.1. Classification (NCBI taxonomy): domain Eukaryota; kingdom Metazoa; phylum Chordata; class Amphibia; order Anura; family Hylidae; genus Phyllomedusa; species Phyllomedusa bahiana. Next base: position 66,810 of record JAODAL010010570.1, read on the forward strand.
TATTCAATGGGATCATATTTATGGCTAAATAAAGGCTTTGTGGCAGGTCATGGAGACATTGGATGTAGATTTTCTCCCAGCTATCTATGACATGGGCCACTTGAAGTGACTGTTGCATGGGTACACAGACTGCTTTGGGGTTATTGATCTATCCATGTGCTATCTGCTGCTGGCACTGACCTATAGAATTCACTAACAACCAACATTCAGTCAAGCGCTTACATTAGATTAGAATAGCCAGGCTCGGACTGGCCCATACAGGAACAGAGGTGGTCCCTTGAACATGGCAGACCTGGAGTTGCTTTTCAACTGTATATGCATCCTTTGGAGGGGCAAAAAGGCAGAGAGAAAGAGGCCAAAAGCTAGAGGCAGCGTATAAGAGATTTGCACAGTAGCTGCAGGGTGAGCCCCAAGAATCAACTTCATTGGTGGTCTCCCAGAATCAACTCCACCGGTGAGCCCTATTGTCACAGGTGCCCATGTGACCCTCATCCCGGGTCGCAGGCGCACCCGTGCCCCTCCGGCGAGCGGCGCCGCGACACGCATGTCGGGCAGAGGGCGCGCTCGCTCAGCCGGCCAGGTCCCTACCTACTTACCCGGCCGCGCTCCTGCCAAAGCTCCTGTCCCCTGGCGCGCGCACTAGCTCTGTTAAATTTAAAGGGCCAGCGCACTGGTAATTGGGTATTGCCAGTCGCTGCCCCTATTTAAGCCTGCCCTTTCCTGACCCGTTTGCCGGAATCTTTAGTGCCATTTAGCCTATTGAGAAAGCATTCCTGAGTCTTCCGTCATACTGTGTACCGTACCTTCTTGCCTACGTCCCTCAACCACAAACCATAGCCCATATACAAGCAATCAAACAGCACCGCTTCACCCTCGATGTAGGTCTCCTTAGCACTTGATTAAAGTTGGGTGTGATCCCCAAGACGTGGCTGGAGCGAAGAGCACGGAGGTGGTCCAGTGATTCAAATGGACTTTTTAGTATAATCTCATGATATTGTGAATGTCCTCCAGCTCCTTTTGTAAAAATTCTATACTTTATTTTATAGTTTTAAAATTCCATGACAAAGTCTGTAAACAAACCCACAAAGTTTCGGGTTATGCACCTTACTGTGCCATGAGTAAGGGTGCATAACCCGAAACGCGTAGGCTGTTTACAGACTTTTGTCATGGAATTTTAAAATATAAAAAAAAGTATAGAATTTTTACAAGAAGGAGCTGGAGGACATTCACAATTTCATGAGAGTATACAAACCATAGCCGCCTGTCCCCGACTGCGTCTTGTCTTTCGATTCTGTACCACGCTAAACCTTGGGTACCACCACAAGCAAGTCACGTCAGGGGTAGCGACCTGGTAGACTCCCGCCGCAGCAAGTCCATCCCGCTTTGCGGCGGGCTCTGGTGAATACTGGGACCTGCTTAGATAGCGCTCCCTGGCTTGGCTCATACCATCGCTTGTGGTGGTCCAGTGGATCCACTACCGCTGCCTCTGACACCTACCCACCCCAGTCCAACACTAAGAATATACAAGAGATTATTACTTTCATGGAAGTTGGTGGCCAACCTAGGAGAAGCACTAGTACTGACATGTTACAAGCAGGCAGTCTTCCCCATGGATTCTATTCGAAAGAGTAATACTTCTTTTCTCCTCTGGTCGCTCTTCAACACATTCTCTTACGTTCTCCTACATATTATAGCTGAGTGGCCCCAGCAGAAGTACGTTCTGTTACCTTATGATTTGAGGATTTTTCTATTAAAAAGAGATTTGTCGAAAAGGACAACCCCTTTTAAGCTACCAAGACTCCCTCCACAGTTAGGCTATGTTCACACGCAATTACGCCGTGTGGACGGGGCAGGGGTGGGGGCGGGAGCGGGGGGCCGGCCCATAGACTATCTTTACTAGTGGCACGTATACACCACTAGCAAATGACCTGTCACTTATCTCCCCCCTCGGCGGATTCGCCGAGCAGGGAGAGGAGATGTAAACCATAGTTCTCTATGAGAACTGTGGATTACCGTAATGACTGGGACGTATTCCAGCTGTAATTCGCACAGTACGGACTGAATTATGGACTGAAATATGTCCCATTTTAAGCCGTGTGAACATGGCCTCATGAAGGTTCCAGGGCCTCTTTAAGATTCTCAATGACCCCAGAAAATAGAAAAGGGAAAAAAAAATCACACTGCAGCCTTTTGCTGATATAATATTCAAGCAGATAACATTCCCTGCATGCCAATGTGTTCTTCTAGGAGTACGGTGACACCCTCCTCTTGTAATCGAAACCAGAGCAAGACTACAAGCAGCATGTCTCCTAGCACAACCAGTTCATTTTCTGTGCTTAGATCACTTGTCTGACAGGGTAAAGTTACACTCCCCAGAGACGCAGGCACAGCCGAGTTTAGAGGCTGTACTAATGATTGGCTAATTAACCAATTAAAGGGAAACCCACACCATTTTATCACTGTGAAATGATTACCTAGTGTTGTCAAGCTTGGTGAGAACAAGGTATTAATAACTGACATCCCATGTGAAAGATGGCATACTGCCACTAAAGAGTATAGCAGAGGTTGGCATTTTGCACTAATGTACAATATATTTGACAAATGAATTATGACTACTTGCCATGGTTTGTGTAGCACCTGCATATTCCACTGTGTACTACAATACTCAGAGAAGAATAACTCAAATATGTCTTTGCCCTTAGTGGTAACACATGTAAGAGGGGTCAAGTGGGGCTAGAGTGATGTACTGAAGGACTGATGTTAGTATGGTGAGGGTCATGGTGGTTACCTCCTCACTGAGGGGATGGCAAAGCAATAACTTGATATACACGGTTTATGCAGTTGAACTTAATGGGGTTGTCTCACTACAAGGATTGCTCTTTATATTAATGATCTTGCAAAAACAAGTCACTTTGCAATATGTTTCCCTTAGCAGTGTCCTAACTATTCTTAGATATCCCCTCTTGTATGGGCTGCATCAGCACCTCAGGTCGCTATAGATACAGACCTGTTTGATCTCTCCTGATAGGCTGCCAGCACTGGTTGCTATAGCTACAGACCTGTTGTGCTCAGCAGCTCATCACTGCAGGAAAGTAGTAGCCGGTAAACATGCCCCTGAATTCAAAAATTAAACTGAGGAAACGGGACTGAGGTAAGATGAATCAATGTAGTGAGACAACCCCTTTAAGTAGACCTTACTCAGATGAGGTACTGTAAGCTTGGTGGTTGTAGCAACACATTGACAGGTGCACAGATCTTAGTGATTCTCACTTACAGGCCCAGTCTTTGGTATAATGGTAGTTCTGATGTAGTAATTAACTCATTCTCTGTCAGCGGAGTCTTGCGTATCATATATACAGTCTCTGGGATTTGCAGATAAGGATATTTTGGTTGAAAGTTCAGGATAAACATAACATTTCCTGACATTTTTTTTTTTGTAAATGAACTAAATAAGCCCATCTATTAACTTTAGAATGCACATATCCAACTGTTTAATGTGTTAGTACTTTTTGCACAATTTGCTGATCTCTAACAAGGAGCTTAATGGAAGAATTCCCAACAGATGTTTGATCCCTGAATCACCCAATTAATTTAGGGGATCAATTTGAATTGGGATTAAAACAGTCCTCCTCATCATACTGTTTACATTTTGACATCATGAGACCAGGACAAAACCTTATAATTGATCAGCAGCACCTTGCCATTGCAAGGCTTCAACCAGGATGCTCTCAGATGGAAGTGACCACAGAGCTTAGAGTGTCACAGAGTGATATCTTTTGGCCACATCACACACTGATGACCGCTTCATTTTAACAATGCCCTGCAGAACTGGATGATGAATGTCACACATCTCCAGACATGTTTAAGGGATGTGAGAAGCAACCAAGTGTCACATCAGACCATTTATAACTGTTTACATCAGTGTGGTCTGCGTGCTAGATGACTGGCAAGGGTGCCTGACCACATAATCAGACACAGGCATCATCGTCTTGAATGGACCAGGGAACATCTAGTCTGGACGAGGGACCATTGGTCTTCAGTGCTGTTCAGTGATGAAAGTCGATTCACTCTGAGCAGAAATGATGACCTCCAATGATGCTTGAGATGCCAAGGAGAGCGCTATGCATCAGCCACTGTTGTCACCAGACGAGCCCTTGGTGGTGGGGGTGTTACAGTGTGGGCAGGCGTGTCTAGCCAATACAGAAATGCCATACACTGTGTGAATGGTACAGTGATCGCCTCTACTGCTTGAATAACATAATTAATCCAGTCCTTGTGCCTCTGCATTAACAGCACAGGGCTAATTTCATCTTCATAGATGACAATGCTCAAGCTCATTGAGGTTTCATCATAAGAGAACGACTGTTGGAGACTGGGGTACCTCAAATGTAGTGGCCTGCACTTTCTCCAAACCTGAATCTTCTAGAAAACCTGTGGGATCTGCTGAGTCATCATGTAGAAGCTCTGTACCCCTGAACCTCAATAAACCCTAAATGGGCCCCCAAAAAAAGGGGGAGGGGGCCCCCCTGCCCAGCACCAATTACTTGATTCCCAAACACAGGGAAGATTGTCGCAACCCTGTAATCGATGTAAAGGCCAAAAGGAAAATTATTGAGACTTTGACTTTTTTTGTGGTGTGTACCCTGCACTGAAGTTGGTTTTTTGTTTCATTAAATTTTTTTTGAGGTGAAAAAACAACATTGCTTTGTACGACAAAATGGCCGACTTTCAGAATAAAATTAATGTATTTTTGGAATTTTTTTTTTCCCATTTTCCATAACTTTCAACCAAAAGCCAAATATTCCTACCTTTTTGTGAGTAGTTTTATTTTCCCATCGGGAGTTTTTCGGTCTAGATGTTTTCCAGCTGTTTTCCCCAATGAAATTGGTGGATTTATTGGGGCCTCGTTAAAAAAACGGTTTTTTCTGCCGCGTTTTTTTGGCCCCCTTTACTGCGCGCCGGATTTGCGCTTCAGTACCCGCCAAAACCGCGGAAAAGCAATTACGGAAAACCCCACTGCTCTCATAGAAAAACATTGGTTTCCCCTTTCGCTCCCCCCGCCGGCAAATTTCCGCCGGGGGGTGAAAGTGAAAAGCCCCAAAATTTACGGCGCGGCCCCCGTAAACAATGCATTGTTTTATGGGGCCGGGCGCGGGCCCGCGCCGCGCCCCCCGGCCCCCCGCCCCCGTCCCCCCCTTATTAAAGGGCGGATTTGTCCCGCTCAATAGGGCCAAAAATCCGTCGGGAAAAACCCTTTGTGAACAGGGCCTTATTGCTTTTTTCCTTTTTTTGGGTTGAGAATTGCACGGGCCTTGTTCTCCCCAAATTTCCGGCAGCATCCCCAAAAAGGAAATGCTTACCAATACATTTTTCCCTTCATACCCCATGTAAGATCCCATATCCCATGGAAGTGCTTGCTAGGGACCATTTTGCACTGCATTATTCTGTGATTATCCCCAGTTTCAGGGTCTATGGGGGTCGGGGCCCAAATGTTGGGAAAATCTCAATAAATGTTTTACCACCTATAATGTCAAGCAATAATGTACCCCCTATACTGCCCCCTATAGTAAATATGTAATATTTTTTTAAAGCGAAAAACCTAAAAGTTTTGATAAATTAAATGTTTTTAATTGGGGGGAAAAAATATTTTGGGTATAAATGGCAAATTTTTCAAGTTTTTTCCCCCCTACAAAGAATGGAAGGTCTGTTTTAAAAATTTTCATAGATACACTTAACTGTGAGAACAGGAAACTAAAAAAAATTCCCAGGAAAAAACAATTTTTGTAGGGGGGTTTTTTAAATAATGAATTTTCTTTTTTTTTTTTCATGAAATAATTTTTGGGTCACCTAAACCCAAACCGCAAGAATTCTGGTCCACAGACCGTTTAAATTTTTTCTTTAAGAAGCCCTCCTACTTTTGGGACCCCAAATTTCCTTTTTATTAAATGGGACCTGTTTGAACTAAATTTTTATGTAAAAGACCCCCTATAAAAACAATCAACCCCAAATTTCATTTTAAACCTTTTTCCACCATTTGGGCCCAAAACCAAAGGCTGGGCTAAGGCCCCCAAGGGACAAAAAATGACACGCACAAGGCTGGGATGGGGTTTCAGGGGAAAAAAGGCAAGCAAGCTCGGTGAGAAAGGGGAAACCCAAATTTTTTGGGGGTAATTTTTAGAAAAATTTTTAAGAAAAACAAGATGTCTGGCCAATCTTCCTCGGTCCCGGGACTCCCAAAGCAAGATTCGCCCCTTTTGGGGTAAAATGGTTTTTTTGATACCATATTTACTTGATATAAGCCGGTTTTTCAGCACAAAAGATTTTGCTGAAAAATTCCCTCTCTGGTTTATAAAAAGGGCATGTCGGCACCGGGTGTTGCAAAAGGCCCCGGGCACCGGGGGAGGGATAAAAACAGTTTTACTTTTAGGGGGTTTGCCCAAAAAGTGGCTGGGCGCTGCCATGGCCCCCCGGGGGGGCTGTCGGCAATTTTCCCCTTTTAAAAATGTATGCGGGTTCCTCCCGGAGTGCCCTACTGTTGAAAATACCCCTGCGGAGCAGAGAGCGGTGCTCCCCGATCCGCTGTGGACCCCCTTTTGGGGCAGCCGCAGACTTGCACGCAAAGGGGGGTAAATGTTATTTAAACGCATGCACCGCCCGATTACATCCCCCCGCCTGTGCCCCGAAGAAGGGGGGGATTCCCCGGATCGGGGGCAGCGGGGGAGAGAGGTGGGGTTTTTTAAAAAAAAAACACAGGGGTAAAAAAAACCGGGGTTTTTGATGGAAAAAATAACTGCCTTTTTCCTTCCTATAACCCTGCCCCATGGGGGGACAATTAATGCCTATACCCACCTGCCTATAACCTTCCTAGGGGGGGCATAAACCAGGGCCCCTTTCCTGGCCAAAGGTGGACAAATCCTGCCTATTTAAAACCCCCTATGGAGGACATTTTTACCTGCCCATTTAAACCCGCCTTAAAACCCGCCCGGGGGCCTTTGGAGGGGCATTTAAAATGCGTTTTAACCCGCCTAAAACCTGTTCCCCTTTGGGGGGTAATTACCCCCTATCCCCGCCTTTGGGAGAATATACCGCCTATGGGAGACATATCCCTGCCTAGGGGTGACATATCCCCTGCCTATGGGTGACATTACCTGTATGGGGAATTAAAATGCCTTTTGTCTAGGGGGGAAACTAAACTCCCCTTCCCCAGCCTATGTAATTTATTGGGTATCCTTTTATTTTTTTAATTTCCGTACCGCGCATTTTCCACCCTAGGCTTATACTCGAGTCAATAAGTTTTCCCAGCATGGGGGTGCAAACATCATACTCTGGGGTAGATTTTATGCAAAGGGGACAGGACGATTGCACCGTATTGAAAGGAGGATGAGTTGTGTCATGTATCGCAAGATTTTGCCGACAACCTTCTTCCCCCTCATAATCTTGAAAGGGGTTGTGAAGGGGGTTTCTTCCCAGCAATCACCCAAAACATGCAGCCAGGGCAACTAAAAAAGGGGCTTCCGAAAGAAGCTTTTTAAAGGGCCCCGGAGGGCCCTGCCGTCCTAAACCCTACCCAATCGAAAGCCGGAAACCCTGAAAGCGAGGGGACAGTACGAAAGGGGGTCCAAAAACCTCTACCACAGTGTTGCAATTTTGGGTCAAGAACTACATAGACCTATAATTTCCATGTTGTTAACTTACCATTAGGGGTCAGGGAAAGGGGTAGTTGGGGAGGCCCGGGGGTTTTTTACCTATCTATTTCAGTTTTTGATGGGGGGTATTAAACCCAAAAAATGCGCTCAAAAAAAAATGACATAGAAATCTAAAATAAATTTTTTAAAGGGGCTTTCCCAATAATAAACAAAAAAAGAACAATCGCTCCCCAAATAAAAAAATCTTCTCAGATGAAAAAATTTTTTTTTGGGGAAAACCCTGGTTCCCCGGGGCCCACCATCATATGGTAACGTTTCTTTTGTTTATTATGATGGGAAACACCCCTCTAAATATTCTACTTTAGTTCTATATTATCCCTGGTTTATTTTCCTGGGGTTTCCTCACCTAAACCCTTTTTAGGTAATACCCCTTTCTGGTAAAGTGTCACCCATACCGTCAATGAACCCCCGGGCCGGCTTTATTTTTTTAAAAATTTTTTAAAAATAAATAAACCATATCCCCCAAAAGGGGGATTAAAGAAAAAACATGAAATACATGGGGTAATAGGGGGGGAGAAAAGGAAAGGGGGGGGGGAAATGCGAGGGAGGGGGGAAGGACAAACAGGTTGGGTTTTGCACTTTGTTTTCCCAAAAAAAACGTTAATTTTTAAAAAACACAAACTTTCCAACACAGCGCTGAATTTATTGGCCCCCAAGTACGAACAAGTAATAATTTAATTAAAAGGGTTTGAATTTTTTCTGGGAGGTTTAGTCTGACGGTTTGTGTATTGGGCAAAAACCCAAAAAACAATCAACCCCGGAAGGGGGTCAAAGAAAAAAAAGCTAATTTTTAGAGCTACCGGGGAACCTAGATTTAACGTCTGATCATTTGGAGCATATAAAAATTTTGTTTGTACACAAAATTTTCAAAGTGGTCTATGGATGGTAAAAACAAAATTCAATTACGATGTGGGTTAAAAAACTGGTTGGCAGCATAAAACTGTCTTTGTACATGCCAATCCCAAAACGGGCCCAAAGGGAAAACCGTAAAGTAAGTAAATGGTTGTTTTCCAAAAACCGAGGGGAAAAAAAATCAAAGTCCCCGGGAAATTTTTAAAAAAGGCCATTGTTAAACCTGAAAAATTTTGGGGCAAAAGGGTCCATAAAAAGCCCCCAAACAAAAAACAGGGGTACCAAAGTCCAGGGGTTACTAGAGAAGCCCGGGCCCCCCAAAACAAAAATTTTGGTGGCCCCCCCCCTCCCCTGCCATCACCTCCCTGACCCCGACCATTTTTAAGGACATGCTGTTTTAAAAAGGGGGGGTAATTAGATAATACAAGGGGGAAAACCTCCCAACAACTCACCATCATAAAGCTACCAATCAAAAACCCCCTAAAACTAAGACCGCAAATTTCCAATTTAAAGGGGATTACAAAGGAACCCGAAATTTACGGCCCCGAAAACCCCCAAAATTACCACCAATATGACGGGAATTTTAACCCCCACACTATTTTTGATTTAAAATACAAAAAAGCCCCAAAACTGTCTAATAATAATAATAAAATAAAAATATAGTGACCATATAGTGGTAAACCCGGTACAAGGCTCTGCAACTGTATTTTAAAAAACCCCTACAGTGACCCTATATTGGGAAAACCTGTTTCACAGGGTCTGCAGGGGTTTTAATTACCCCCCAAACCCGGAACCATATAGGTAGGAAAACAAGTTTTACCAGGGCCCGGGAACTGTAAATTAACCCCCATACAGGCCCAAATAGTTTGGGGAATTTTCAAAAAGGGGGAAAAAGCATTTTGCAGAATTTTAAAATGTTTTCAGTGCATTACATCTTGGACTAAGGGGCCCTTTTCCCCTGACCCTTTATTGACTTTCCTTTTGTTCGCATCCGTCCAAACCCTTTATGATGACATTTTTCCCCAGCCCTTTTTCCCCGCAGATTTAGACACAAATTTTCTTAGAAACCTGGGCTTTTCCCGCACCTGCCCCCCGGGGGCATAAAGGGGTCCATTTTGGCAGGCAGGGTTTTGATAATAATGGGGGCCCCAAATAGGCAAGGTTTTTGGTGCCAATAGATTTCCCATATAAGGGAAAGGTGGGGTTTAAAGGGAGCTAAGGGAGCCATTTCCGGTAGGCGGGGGTAGGGGGGGGGCTTTTAGGGGGGTTTTAGGGAGGGGTTTGGTTGGGTAAGGGGGGCCCCCTATAAATGACAGGGGGTTTGTGGGGGGATACAGGCCCGGCATTGGGGGGGGTTTTAGAGGCAGGCATTGGGTTTGGGTGTGGGGAGAGGCAGGCATTGTGGGGCGTATAGGAACAAAGTGGGGGTTTGTATGGGGAAATGTTGGGGCTTTTATAGGCAGGCATTGGGGCTGAATAGGGAGGAAAATGGGGGTATTGGCAGGGGATTAAAGGGGGGTATAAGGGAGGCATATGGGGGTTAAACAGGCCAAAATTGGGGGGATAGGCAGGTGGGGTATTATTGGGGGTTTTGGCAGGAAAATGGGGTTTGGGGATAAGGGGACATATGGGGGGTTTAAAAGGCAAATGGGGGGTTTTGGCAGGGAATGGGGGTATAGGGCCCGGCCCATGGGGGGGTATTTGGGGAGGGGATCTGGGGGGGGATAGGCAGGCCCCCTTGGGGGATAGGGGAGGCCATTAGGGGGGGAAATGGGAGGCATTATTTGGGGGGGGATAAGGCGGGATTTGGGGGGGGTATAGGCCCCATTTTTGGGGGGATAGGGAGGAAATGGGGGGGATAGGCAGGCATAGGGGGGGTTTTTCCCGGGAATGGGGGGATAGGCAGGGAATTAAGGGTTATAGGCCCGGGAATTGGGGGATAGGGGAGGGGATAGGGGGTTAAAAGGCAAGGAAAAAAAGGGGGGGTATAGGCAGGGGAATTTGGGGGGGGTTTTTTGGCAGGAAATTTTGGGGGGGGATCCTGATGGGATAGCAGGCATATGGGGGGGGTTTTAGGCAGGCAAGGGGGGGATTTTGGGAGGCATATGGGGGTTTTTTAAAAAGGGAAAACATTTTTGGGGGTTAAAAAGGAGGCATTTTTGGGGGGGGGTTGGCAGGCTTTTGGGGGGTTAAAAAAGGCAGGCATGGGGGGTATAGGCGGGAAAGGGGGGTGTTTAGGCAGGCATAAGGGGGGTATAGGGAGGGAAAATTTTGGGGGGGATAGGCAGCATATGGGGGGGAATTGGGAGGCATTGGGGGGGATAGGGAGGCATATGGGGGGTTAAAAAAGCATATTGGGGGGGATGGGAGGGGAAAAGGGGGGGTTTTAGGGGGCATATGGGGGAAAGGCAGGGATATGGGGGTTTTGGGGAGGGGATATGGGGGGGTAAGGGAGGGGATTAAGGGGGGGGGTTTTGGCAGGCAAAGGGGGGGAAAAGGGGGATTAAAAGGGGGGTTTAGGCCCGGGATTAAAAGGGGGGGTATGGGAGGCAATTTTGTGGGGGGGTAGGCGCCTTTGGGGGGGGTATAGCAAATATGGGGTATAGGCGTATATTGGGGGATAGGCAAACCCTATGGGGGGTTAGGCAAGGGATATGGGGGTATAGGGAGGAATAAAGGGGGGATTTTGGGGGCATAATGGGGGGATAGGCAGGAATAGGGGGGGATAGGCAGGGATTTGGGGGGATATAGGCAGGGATATGGGGGGGTATAGGCCAATTTAAGGGGGGATTTGGCCCGGCATATGGGGGGGGATAGGAAGGCATATGGGGGGGGGTTTTTTGGGAAAAGGGGGGGGTTATTGGCAGGAATTTTGGGGGTATAGGAGGGGATATGGGGATAAAGGGGGCATTTTTGGGGGGTAAGGCAGGATAATTGGGGGGGGAAAAGGCAGGCCATTTTGGGGGGGAAAGGCGGAAATTTTGGGGGGGTTATAGGGAGGCATATGGGGGGTTTAAATGGGAGGGGAAAATTTGGGGGGGAAGGCCCGGTCAATTTTTGGGGGTATAGGCAGGCCTAGGGGGTTTTTTTTGGGGAGGGATTATGGGGGGGGATTGGCCCGGGTATATGGGGGGGGATAGGCAGGCATAAGGGGGGGATATGGCCCGGCATATGGGGGGGGTTAGGGAGGGATTGTTGGGGGGTATAGGCCCGGAATGGGGGGGGGGTATTTGGGAGGCAAATGGGGGGGATAGGGAGGCAAAATGGGGGGTTGGGAGGGGAAAAAGGGGGGTTTTAAAGGAGGGGAATGGGGGTAAAAGGGGAAAGGGATATGGGGGGGATAGGCAGGCCCAAAAAAAGGGGGATAGGCAGGCATATGGGGGAAAGGAAAGGGATAAGGGGGTAAAAGGCAAGGGTTTTGGGGGGGTATAGGGGGCATTTTGGGGGGGTAAGGGAGGCATAAGGGGTTAAAGGGAGGAAAAGGGGGGGTTAGGAGGATATGGGGGTTTTTAGGCCCGGGCTATTTGGGGGGGATAGGCCGGCAAAATGGGGGGGTAAGGGGGCCTATGGGGGTTTTAGGGCCCGGTTTTGGGGGGATAGGAGGGATTTTGGGGGGGTTAAAAAGGGAGGAAAATGAGGGGGTATAAGGGGAAGGGATATTTTGGGGGTAAAAGGCAAGGGCCATTTTGGGGGTTTTAAAAGGGAGGGTAAGGGGTTTTTGGGTATGGGGGGTTTGGAGGGAAAATGGGGGGAAATTTGGCAGGGATATGGGGGTTTTAACAGGTGAAAAGGGGGGGGGAAAGGAGGGTTTGGGGGGGGGTAAAAAAGGGGGAATTTTATTACCCCGGGGTTTATGGCCCCCACCCCCCCCTTGGGGGTTTTGGGAGCTTGTTTGGGGGGGGCGGCGGGGGGGTTAAAGGGGCCCCCTACCCCCCCTAGGGGAAGGGGGGGGGAACAAGGGGGGGATCGGGCTTTATGGTTTGGTATTCCCGGGTTTGGGTTTGAACGCTGGCCGGGGGCCCCGGGAAATCAATAAAGGGGGATGGCCGGGGCATTGGGGTTAGGCAGGTTTTAAAGCCGGGGGGGAAGCAGGAATTGGGGGGGATTGGGGGCAGGGGTTAATTTGGGGCCCCCAAAAGGGGGGAAGGGAAAAAGGGGGTTTTCCTTTACCCCAAGGGGTTAGGGGTTGGCCAAAAAGGGGTATTTCAGGGGAAGAGGGGGGGGGTTTGAAAAATAAGAAACCCTTACTCCCTCTCCCCCCCAACCCCGCTCGCCCCGATGCGTCTTTTGTTTGGCTCAGCGCGGGCGGCGGGGGTGTGTAGTCCCCGGGCCGCGCCCACTGACCACAGAGCCCCGGCAGGGGAGGTAGCAGAGCGGAGCGTCGGCGCTCCGTATGCTGCTCCAGCCACGCGCCTTAACCTGGGCCCGGGGGGCCGGGCATTCAGAGGGTATGCCCCGGGCCCCCGCACCCTCCCCCCGCGCATAAACTTTTAAGTTCCGCGGGCCCCCAGGAGCGAATTCCCGGGGTAGCGGACGCGGTTTGCAGGGCCCCCGGGGGCCCCCAACGACCCCCCCTACCCGTACCCCGGGTAGTTACGCCCCGCCAAAATCCAATATTTAACGGGGACGACGGGTTGGTTCGTAAGAGAAGTATTATTCCCTGTACCATCTGGGGGGACTCGAAGGGGGGAAATGATTATAATTGGGGACTAGGGAAAGTCATCAGTATCCGTATATAAAGTTTGGTACCTGCAAAAAAGGTTTCCCAAATTTTCCAGCAAAAACATCGTATGTGACCGAGAAGATTTTCCATCCATAATTTTGCTAAGTTGGTGTCATAAATTCATCGCTAAATAGCTAGAATTCAAAATTTACATGTTAGGCAAAAAGACATACAATCAAAAGGAGGAAGGGAAGGGGGAAAAAAAAAAAGAAAAAAGGGGGGGGGGGCGGGGGAGAAAGAAACCAGGGAGAGTTGGGGGACCGTCCACCACCCAGGGTTATGGAGGGTCGCGGAATATTTGGTATGTCAAAAACTCCCCAAACACCGGGAATCGGGTGACCAAAATTGGGGGTTGACCTCAGCAAAAACATCCAGGGACCAGGTGGTTAATTGAAACGGGTCGGAGCGGGTTCTTATTGTCTGGGAGGTGTCTTAGGGTGGGTTTTCAAGTCCAAAAAAAACCCTAAAACCCTTTTCCCCTTTTGTATGAAAATCCACCCCCAAACCACCGCAGCAAAATGATTAAATTTTTCTAGAAAAATTCGTAAGGGGGGGATAAAATCCCATCCCCTGTTTGTAAAATAGTTTTACGAAACTGCTGCGAATACAAAAAAAGTAATTTCTTAGTAAAGTGTGATACTTTTAAATTTTTGGGTTTCCCGGTCCCAAAGATGGCCACTTTTTCGAGAGGGGGATATCCGCGGATTTTTTGAGTTTTAGCGAAACGGTGTATCGTTCCCAAAAAGGGTTTTAAATATCGGGCAGCACCAGAAAAAACAGTGCATTCAAATCTGCATGTTTCTCAAATCGAGGACAGTTCGGCGACGACTTCCTCCCATCAAAAATTTCCCTTTTGGGGATATTAACCCCGTGTATAAATTTCAGGGGCATTCCCCAAAAAGAAACCTAGGGGGTATTTTGAGTAGTTTGGGTATGTCTGCCAACCTTCGTTATGCGTAGGTCTGGGATGTCGCTAGTCCACCTGCAAAGGCCCTTGGGTCTAGAGTCATAATTAATAAGGGATCGAAGTTGTGTTTAGAATGTTGATATGTGTCCCCGTGGGTCTGGCAATTTAGAAAGTGTGGTAACTACCGTGTCTTCCTAATCTTCCCTACGAAAGGATCCCACTGACGCTATTGCAAAACTTTGTAGTTGTAAGAAATGGAATAAATGCGGACGAACAAAGTCAAACCTAACACATAGTTGATTGAATGTCAATAATCTTTTCTGTTGGATATCTACCAGATCCCCCAATTTGGAAAGACCTCGTTCCGTCCAGTATTTGAAAATTGGGTGAGGTTTGCCGTGCTGAAAAGCTGGGTTTTTGAGGAACCTAAGTCCCAGGGAGAATTCTGGTGATAAAACTCGCTGCTTGCGGACAGCGCGCCAGGTTTTCCAGGGAGCCATAAATAGGGGGTTTTCCCGTACTTCCTGAGGGAGAGCACTATAGGGTAGATGTAATAAATTTGTAAGGGAGGTATGGGGGTATATACAAGCTTCCAAATCCCCGGGTGAGTATGTGCAGGATCCTAAGAACCAGTCACGAAGAATGCACAAATTTGTGTACAGGTTATAGATTTTGAGGTCTGGGAAATTAAGGCCTCCATGGGATCTAGATTGGCGAAGTATAATATAGGGGACTCGAGGGCGTTTGCCATTCCAGATGAATGAGGCAAATAATTTATTGATCATTTTTTCATCTTTAGGTCGCAAGTATAATGGCAGTATCTGAAATAGATACAGGAGCTTCGGGAAAACCACCAGCTTTAAAAGATTGGCCCTGCCTGCAAAGGACAAAGAGATACCTGACCAAGCACTGAGTTTATCTTTAAGAAATTGTATGAAAGGGTCTAAGTTTGTTGAGTACAATTTGGAAGGGTGCCGCGTAATTTGGACTCCTAAATGAGTTATAGAGGATTTTTGCCACCTTAAAGAGAACGCGTTGGTCCAGGTTGGGGAGGATGGGCCCGAGAGAAGTAACGCCTCTGATTTGTCCACATTGACTTTGAATCCCAGTAGTTCCCCCTTCCGTTCGACCTCCGTCAACAATCGGGCCAGAGAGTGC
The DNA here is from genome assembly GCA_025379985.1 of Phyllomedusa bahiana. Taxonomy (NCBI): domain Eukaryota; kingdom Metazoa; phylum Chordata; class Amphibia; order Anura; family Hylidae; genus Phyllomedusa; species Phyllomedusa bahiana. Next base: position 82,156 of record JAODAL010010570.1, read on the forward strand.
TGTGGTCTGGAGATGAATAGTAATAAATCATCAGCATAAGCAGAGAGGCGTATCTCTGTGTTGCCATTTTTATACCCTGAAATTCATCCCAAGTATGTAAATAACGGAGGAAGGGGTCAAACTGTCGCATGAGGTAGAAACAAGAGGGGGAGAGCGGACATCCCTGTCTAGCCCCGCGATAGATTGGGATTAGGGGTGAATTTTGGTCGTTTATTGTGAGGAATGTTGTTGTATTGGATTGTACATTCTGCAGGAAGTCCAGGAAGGCAGTCCCGAAGCCCCTGTATCTTAAAGAGGTGTTCAGAAAGTCCCAGGAAACAGAATCAAATGCCTTCTCGGCATCCAATCCTAGGAGCATCGTAGTGGGGAATTTAGTAGCAGAAGCCGCAATCGTTGCCGCTATAGCTGTTCGAATGCCTAATGTAGAGTGGCGTCCCCTCACAAAACCTAATTGTGACACCGTCAATAATCTGGGGAGGACAGATTGTAGGCTATTCGAAAGAATAGGAGCGAAAATTTTATAGTCGGTATTAAGGAGTGAGATTGGGCAATATGAACCCATATCCTTGGGGTCTCTTTTGGGCTTGGGAATGAGGACTGTGCGGGCCTCTTGGAAGGAGGGTATTTGTATATTGTTCAGGTAAATTAGGTTATATAGGTCTGTGAGAATTGAGGTTAACTCCCCTTGAAGAATTTTAAAATATTCGGCAGATAATCCATCTGGGCCCGGCGATTTATTGTTTTTAAGGGTCTGAATGGCCTCTCGGACTTCCTGTTGAGAAATAGGGGCTGACAGCCAATCGGTTTGTTCCGGTGTTAGTTTAGGAGGTTGGGTGAGGTTAAGCAAATCCCAAGTGGCTTGGGACTGATAAGGTCTTGATTGGTATAGGTCAGAGTAGTAGAGAAAAAAAGCATCAATGATGTCCTTATTATTTGTGATAATCTGACCCGTGCGTGGGTGTCGGATTTGTATCATGTGTTGTTTGGGGGAATAGGGTCTTGCAAGCCGGGCTAAGAGCCTACCCGATTTCCCACCCCATCGAAAGAAGTGATTTCTGGAGTGGTCCATTTGCCATCTAGCCTGTGTTAGAGTATGGGTGTCCAACAATTGCTTGGCATCTATATAGAGTTGTCGGTGTGCCTCCTCCAGGTGTTCTAGGTATGCTCTGTGTGCTTCCAGCAGCTTGGTATGTAAGGTAGTATACGTGTGCTTTGCACGTTTTCTTAGAAGAGAAACATATGCCATGATATGGCCACGCATCACCGCCTTGGACGTCTGCCAGAGCAGGGGGGAGTCCACCTGGGACTGGGAGTGGTCATCTATGAAGTTATTCCAGTTTGTCACTACATATGAGTGAAAATCAGAGAAATTTACTAAGTAGGTCGGGAACCTCCAGTGCCTGTCCCTCGTCCGGGGGACGTCCAAGGCCAAGCGAATCTCGATGGGGGCATGGTCTGAGATAGTGATGGTGTTAATACGTGTGGTGCGTACCTGTTGGAATAGTGGGTCGGAGATCAAGAACAGATCAATCCATGAGAAACTATTGTGGACTGCAGAGAAGAAAGTATAGTCTCGCTCGTTGATATGTTGCACCCTCCAGGGGTCACATAGATGGAGGTCCTGCATCATGTGAAGGAGGCTTTGTGTAGCCCGGGATTCCCTGGTCTTTATTTTAATATGGATTAATAACATTTGTATGTTTTAAATCACTTTTTTATGTTGCTGCTGGGGAAACTATCTTATGAGGATTTAAACTACCATTTTCCCACCATAGACTTTGATGGCATATTAATACGATATGCCATCAAAGTCTGATCTGGGGAACTAGCTGTCTCAGAGAGTTGATTGCACTTGCACGTTGCTCTCCATTCTGTTCTATGGGAGTTCCTTGTACAGCGAAACACATTGCACAGCTGTACTCAGAACTCCCATGAAACAGGATGTAGAGTTTTGTGCAAGTACGACTGGCTCTCTATTCTGAACTAACACTTTCAAGGGCCCATTCCCGAGATAGTTACTGGTCCCAGAGATGTGACCTGCTCCTTTTACATTTTAATGACATTGATATGCCATCAAAGTCTATGGTGGGAGCACCCCTTCCTTTTCCTGTCTAGAAAAAGCTTGTTGATTGGTCGCAAGATTTTTCTATAAATACCCACAAAATTAATTTCAGGTAGAACCGGTCCTACCCAAAACCGAAGTACAACACTAGTAAGGAGTAAAGTGACTAATGCTTGAGTGAATCAGGTCAGTGAATGATTTGCATACTGTTCTTTCTTGCCCAAACATGACTGACATCATGATGTATAAAGGAAGAGTTCATTCAGTACAAAATAAATTACAGAAAGTACATTGATTTTAAGTAATAAACGAAGAATACACCACATATATTCGTTTAACTCTCTTATCAGGTTTTTTGGGTTACGACCCAAATTTTGAACCTTTGCGACAGTAATTATTCAGGTTTAAAGTAACACATGAAAGGGTCAAAATTTTTATTTATAAACCCAATAAATTTTGTTCCATAATATTTTTACATAAAGATTCATCATATATCCAAAGAAGTGATAAAGGGAAAAGTTTTAAGGGGAAAAATAGGGGCTTCAGGGGAGATGACCCCGGGAAACCTTTACCTTCCAAAGTGTTCATGCTGAATATTCTAATTTTGAAGCAGTAAAGGGGTTAAGGGAGATTTACAGAAGGCCACATCTTCGTTTTCTATGCCAGCCTGATCATTATAATAGTTAGGGCATAAGTCTATGAGAACTGATGTGAGTTTTAGTTGATAAGGAGCCCTGGTCATGACCTCTGACATGACCTCTTATTTCTGTAATTTGCCAAAACTCTGCAAAATGCAGCTCCTCAACAGCATATCTGCTCTGGGCGGCACCTGGCTACAAATATGTACTGGAGATATGATTATTATTGTTATGTAGAGAAATATAGAAGATTAATGGCAAAAACACCACAGGCTCCGTATAGTTGGCCTTTTGCATTTTTATCTTAGGGCAGATAAGTTTATCTCGGGCAGGTTTACAGTCACTTACTGTTAATTTTCCAACCACATGTGCTGGAAGCTTGTTCCAAATCTCAAATTTTTTTCTGACGCTGATTTGATTCCCCCCGACTTTTTAATTGTGCCCTTGGTTTTAATGCTATTTTTTTATTAAATTTATCCGCAATTGGAAATTGTCAACTTTTTGTAAGCTTGTTAAACGAGTAAAAGCTTCAAAACCAAATTACAACAAAAAAAAAAAAGTGAAAGACATAACATTCCTATAAAAACAAGATGCTATCAGGGCAAACTGTGTGTTGCCCTGACTGCAGCCTATGTCATACTGACACAGAAGGTAAGGTATTAGCATACTAATATGCTAATACAATGCTAAGTGTAAAAAAAAAGTGTTAAATAGTTATCCCTTAACTGGAAAAAAAGTAAAAAAAAAAAAACATAAAAAATTAAAAATAAATAAATAAATAAAATAAAAAAAAATTTTTAATAAAAGAAGTTATTGTGCATACATTGTACAAAAAAACCTATGATATTGGTATCTTCGTAACTTTAAAAAATATCCCCCCCAAAAAAAGGGCTTCTCCCGCATAAACCAAGTCCTATCAACTCTTCATTTAAAAAAAGTTACAATGTTGAAACGCAGGGGAGAAAAAAAAATTTAACTGGTATTAAGGCCTTTTCGGGCCCGTGTTTAAAGAGTTAAACAAATCACTTTCCCACAGTCAAAAATTGGGAGTTCTCTCCAGGACTCTGGGGTGAATGCCATTTTGACCCATTGTCTTCTTTAACTATTAATGTGCAAGTTCACATAAAACACTAGAGCTCAACCCTTACCACTAGAAGTCATGCCTAAACTTATTAGATTCAAAAAGGGGGGTTTCTATCTCAAATTTTTTTAGATCAGAATGAAATAATGCTGTTTTGCTCTGTCACTTCCGGGTCAACGTCAAATTACAAAAGAGCTCCGGTATTAAAACTTCTTCAAATTTAGATAAATCTTATGCTGTCAGGACGGGGAAGTTTCTGAGGTAAAGTAAACAGCGTAATTACTTCTTTTCTGAAAATCCATAACAAAAAAGCTCTCACGTCCAGAGTTCTGTGTCCCCAACCTTGTGATGCTACTCCCTGCTACAGATAGAACAAAAAGTGGGGAAATCAGTGCCTTTTAATGAACCAAGAAGACAAAAGGTCATTTAAGCCCTTTTAAACGTCCCTAATTTGAAAAATACTAATCCCAAATGTTAAAAGCTAATCTTTTTAGCGAGACAACCCCCTTTTAAAGGCCCGCTTCTAAAATACTAACATTGTAGCATTTAAAATGATCTGTCCAACTTATGCCCCATTAATATAATTATTTTCTACAATTTTTAAATTTTTTTTTTTTACTTCACACAAATACCTGAAAAAAAGGGTTTTTTCCCCTTTGGGGCATTTCTTTTTTGTTTTTATGGTTTAGCTTCCTTCTGTCTAATTTTCTATAATTCTCCATCAGTGACACCTCATATAGGCAGATTTCTTTTCTTTTACTATAATACTTCCTTGTGTAGTTAATCACAGTGGTTTCTTCCTCCTTTTACTAATCTGTTTGATATCAAGTTTAGTTGCCATTAAGGTCATTTTTAATTGTGTCATTAGACACTGACTCTTATGCTTTTATTCCACCTTTAAATTACTCCCCTCCATTTCCTTCAAATTAATTGTTATAAAATGCAATACTTTGGTTGTAATATAAAGCGTGCCAACATCTTTTGTAGCATTCTACATAGACTGAAATATTTCACTCCAGTCCTTGTGCCCAGAGGGCTTACAATCTATTTTCCATATATCCCACACCAGTTAGGGACAAGTCATAAAAATAAATTGTATTCCATCACAGATTTTTTTAGAAATATTTTTTTTGATAAAAAAAACCCCTATATTAATGGAACTGATTCAGTCACAGAAAGGATTTTTGGAATAATGAAAACCTATACAAACAGGTGGTAGACGTGCAAACTCCATGCAGATGCTGCATCGGTCATACTTGAACAAAGGACCCCCAGTTAGAGACGCAACTTCAAGCTTCTTGGCCCAGATGCAAATTCTGTAATAGGGGCCTATCAAATACCCGTCCCATTTTTAAAAAACTGCCCTTTTTTTTTTTTTGCAGAAAGTCTTTTTTGCCCCCCCAAACATGAAAAACTGGGGGCATTTGTGGATTGGGGGAGTGCTGATCCCAGACATTTTTCTTCTATTACAACCAGCCATAGACAGGGTGTAATAGGAGACCATTTATATGCCTATGTACTTCAGTTCATCAGTTCTACAGTATACGGTAAGTAATCAAGTGATCCCATGTTCAAGTCCTCTAGAGGGATAAGCAATAATGTAAATAAAAAAAGTTAAACATAAAGACATACGGTACTAAAAATTAAAAAAAAAACCTTTTCTTATTTACCATATGAAAAAATAAACAATGAAAAAAAAGCATAATCAATATTGCAATGTCCAAAAAAGTCAGATCTAACACAGTATCATGTTATTTGTCCAAAGAGGAGAATATTGTTAAAAAAATGCCAAAATTGGGGGCATTTTTTGCTCATCCAGTCTTCCAAAAAAATAAGTAAAACCTAGATCTCGCCCCACAAAAACAAGCCCTCATACAGCTCCATGGAAGAAAATATTAAATAGTAATCGACCTGTATGTGAAGGTGGTGATGCAAAGCAATTTGTTGGTGTTTTTTTTAAAAAAAAATATATATTTTTAAGTAATAAAACATTCTGAAAACTTTATAAATTTGGTATCACTGGAATCGTAGCATCCAAAAAAATATACATAGAATATTATTTATACCTAACAGTAAACTTCATAAAAACAAAAACCCCACAAAATGGTGCAATTGAGTATTTTTATCACATTCCACCCTACCAAGTACATCTTGTCCCACAGAAAAACAACCCTCAGATGTTTATGTAAAAATGTAAGCGGAGAGGAGAAAACAAAAATCCATAAATAGTTGCATCCTAAAGGACTTAAAGAGAACCTGTCACATAGTTTTTGCCCCCCTGGCTGAGGACAGAACAATGTAGTGTCAGGCATGCTGTTTCCAGCACGGTGTCCCTTATTCTGTAAGATGCTGTAGTTTTAGAGCATTTAATGCTCAAATCTGCAGTTTTCAGCCGGAAAAGAGTCAGTCAGTTTTTTTCATATCCCGCCCATCTGAGGCTAGCCCCGCCCCCCCCCACTGATAAACCAATTACTTTGAATAGGTAGAAACATGGGAATAACTGTCAGTGGGCGGGGCTAGCCTTCGGGGGGCGGAGCTAACACCTACTCATGAATAAGATTTGAGGGGTAAATGCTCTAAAACTACAGCATTTTACAGAATAAGGGACACAGCGCTGGGAACAGCAGTTCTGACACTAGCTGGTGCTGTCCTCAGCAAGGGGGGCACAACCTATGTGACAGGTTCTCTTTAAAGAGGTTTTCTTGAATTACAAAAATATTTTACTTTTTCTTCAATAAACATCCCCACACTTTACACTTTATGGGCTGTATCTGTGATTGCTCTTTAATGGGTTGCAATATCAGACACTACTAATAGATAATGGTGGCACTGTCTCTTATAAATTTGAAAAAAAAAAGGCAGACATTGCTTTCTAATTTCAGAAAATCTTAGACTTATTTTAATGATGAAATCATTTCAAATAAATGACAAGTTGTCAATATCTTTCAATACGAATTTGTTACACTACTCGCATGGATATCCAGAGCTTGTTTCAAACATCTTGCAAACTAAATTGGTATCATTTTTGTAAATTGCATTTATTGACGTTAGGATTAGGAACAAGTTTCTTAGCAAATGAGACACAAGAGATGGATTCATAGATTTACAATGTCAAATGATTAGCATTTTAAATAGGTAATTGAAGTGGTAAATTGCATTGTCACATGTATTAATGTGCACATTGACAGATCTTAGTCTTGAGCTATGGTCTACAACTTGTGTCTTATTAGCTTCTGCCAAAAGACTACAACCACCAGCATGTATGCTCTAACAGCCACAAGGGAATAGGGCAAGACAGCAATACTAGGCACAGTGTTTTAACAAGAGTGGAATGTACTCTGTTGTCTTCGGCACACCAATAGAGAGTTGGTGCCAGTTGAAAGCCCCAAGGCCACAAAACATCCAAATATTATCAAATGCACTCTTAAAATGTATTTTCCATGTACATTATTCTTCATATATAGATCACAAAAATCTTTAAAAAACATAGTTTATTTCTCCACAAAACAACATTTATCACAAAAACAAACATATCAAAAATATACATGATTATATTACTCACGTTTCCATAAAAGATATCTCACTTCTTTTCTCAGGGACCAGTCAGGGGCACACAAGCAGACACAGGCAGAGTGAGGCCCAGACACAGGCAGAGTGAGGCCCTAACACTGGTCCCAACCCCTGTCCCAGTCTTTTGGGGAACCCGACTCCGTAAAAGGTCGGCCCCAACCTGAAGACTAAGAGCTACACTAAATAAGTGTAGACACAGACAAACCGACCCAGAACACAAAATGGGAGGTCAGACAAGCAAAGTCGGTAACTGTCGGGAGATGCAGTAGAAAATTGGGAGACAGAAGAAGAAACGTAAGCCGAGCCAGAAAGGTAACAGCCGGGAGATGTAGTACAAATACGGGAGGCAGAAGAGAAGTCAGAAGCAAGCCAAAGGTCAAATAACAGTAATGGGCAAGGAAGAAGGCTAGCTACAGGCAACAAGAAGACCAGTACAGCAGACAAAGCTGAGAGGCAAATGAATCCTTAAATAGGGAACCAGGGAAAACAGAAGAGAGGTGATAGGTGGAACAAACACAAAACCAGATTGGGTAAAAAAACATCAATCAGCAAGGAACAGATTAACTAAAATAGTGCTAGAGGCTTCCTGGCCACGGACGTTGGCCAGGAATCAATTAAGCAAGTAGAGACGTAAAACCGAGTTCATACTGTAAGATACATACAAAGCCTTATGTCATAAACCACGGTTTACGTCACAACGGCCGTGACTGGTGACTAGAGTACAAAGCTCGGGGTCTGCAAGGCATGATCATGACATCTTTATTAAATTTATCACACCTGAATTGGTCAAAAACATAATTTACTATACTAGAATGCAACTCTTGATACAATAGAACACTGGACCCATATGAAAAATATTCATTATCTATCAACTTATCCAAATGATGGGTTTATTCAATTATTAGGTAAAACGACAAACCTTATATAGTCCTCAATAATAATAAAATATACAAAAGCTGGTTTTCTAGTCTATTTAAATTGTTTTGCCGATATCCAGATAATAACGATCCCCAATGAGAGGTATTTAACAAACCCCTATGTGTCGACTTATCAATTCCCTAACAAAACACAAAGGGCCACATGTATGAAAAGTGTCTAGGTCTAGAATTCACTATGTGGCCTATAACAACCATTCAGAGTACCCCTCTCATCTTTCAAGAGCACTATATGAAATGAAAGGGGCCCTCTGATATTTCTGTACATGAAATGAAACATGGGAGAATGCATATATTTCACACTTATTATCCTAAGTCATCAATATGTAGACTCACCTCCAGTTATTTTGTGGAGAATACTTGAATTTATTAATTTTGAATTGATTTGTAATAACAATACTGATATAATATAAATTATACCCCGTTGAGAAAGCATAAAGGACCAAAACATCATGTCTGATGTGAAAACATAGTGGCTTGCAAAAGTATTCATATTGATTTGATATTCATTTTATTGATATTTTATGTGATCACACAAAGTGACAAGTATTTGTAAAGTGTAAAGAAAATGATGCGTGATTTTACAAATTTTTTAAAATTACTGTATTCAGTCCTCCATACTCTGTTACCCCTAAATAAAATCCAATGTGACTAATTCTCTTTAGAAATCACCTAAATAGTAGATAGAGTAAATCTGTATGTAATTTATTCTCAGTATAATGAAAGATGTTTTGTGAATACCTCAGAAGTTTGTTAAAGAATATTAGTGACCAAACAGCATCATAAAAACCAAGAAACACACCAGACAGCTCAGGGATAAAAATGTGGCAAAGTGTATTGCAGGGTTAGGTTTTTTATAAACTGTTCAATCAATCATCTGTAAATGGAAGGAGATTGGCACAACTGCTAACCTACCAAGACAAAAGTGAGCACTACTTAAACATGCAGCCAAGAGTCCCACGGTCACTGCATGAGATGTACAGCTCAGGTGGGAGAATCTGTCCACAGGATAACTACTAGTAATGTGCTCTACAAATCTGGCCTTTATGGGAGAATGGTAAGAAGAAAGATACACAATAAGCATGTGGTAGAAGGTGCTTTGGTCATATGAGACCAAAATTGATCTTTTTGTTCTCAATGTCAAATGCCATGTGTGAAGGAAAGCCAACACTGCACATTACCCTGAACACACCATCCCCACTGTGGAGCATTGTGGTGGCAGCTGTGAGGATACTTTGCTTCAGCAAAGCCTATGAAGTTGGTCAGAGTTGATGGGAAGATGGATGGAGGTAAATACTGGGCAATCCTGGAAGAAAACCTATTAGAGACTACAAAAAAACACTTGAGACTGGGGCATAGGTTCACTTTCCAGCAGGACAATGACCCATAACATACAGCCAAAGCTACAATTGAACGGTTTAAATAAAAGCATATGTGACTGTAATGTTTAAAAATAAGGAATAGTTCAAGGTGTGTAAATACTTTTCCAACCCACTGTGTATCCCATTGAGCAAGATCCCTAATGGAACGATACGTCCAGTATTCAGAGTATACTAGTTCTCAATTTAATTAACTATTAACATGTCTTAAAATGGCCAAGTCACAGTCCAGACCTAAATCCCAATGAGAATCTGTAACATGACTTGAAAATTACTGTTCACAAACATTCACCAATCATTCTAACTAAACTACTAGAGCTATTTTTCAAAGAAGAATAGGTAAAAGTGGTCCTACAAAGTACTGACTCAGGGGGTTGAATACATATGCACTCCACACTTTTCAGTTTTTCTGTTTGAAAAAATTTGGAAAAGCACATATCATGTATCATTTTCTTTACACTGCACAAATACTTGCTACTTTGTGTTGCTTTATTGTATAAAATATCAATAAAATACATTTAAAATAAAATACATGGCTGTAATGTTTAAAAATAAAAAATAGTTCAAGGGGTATGAATGAACAATTTTTGTGATCTATATGTGAAGAATTAAGTTTTGGAAATACATTTGAAGAGTGCCGTTGATAATATCAATCTGAATAAGTGTGGTGCTGTATCTGGTAAAAAGTGTTCAATGGTTCATGTGTCTGAGATTAGTATATTCAGCCCCCTTAGAGAGATGGGACAACCTGTTTACTGCACAGTGGCAAATGTTGGTGTGAAGTGTAAATGGTATTCCCCATCAACACAAAGCTTACCTGAAGGTGAATATGCTGGGTTGTATCAATTTGGTGTAGGGTGACACCAAGCTGTGGAGTCTACAGCGTTGCCCGTTTTTCACCTTTAACCCATGTTGAGGGATGTCGACTTCATTACAGCTGTCCCTCAGGTCACTACTATCAACACAGTCGCAGATAACAGCAGTTTATGTTACTTAGTGTGGTACCATGGGAGATGACAGAAAATGTGGTAATAGATAAAGAAAGTCAGGGCAGGTGGAGCTCAGTCATCACAAGTAATAGGCAGAAGGTCAGGGTGTGCAGCAGATGTAGAGATTGGTCAAGAAACTCTCCAGGTTAGAACTAAAGAATAGCAATCTCTATTACATCTTCCCTGCTCATTTACTCTTAGGAACCTACTGCTCAGGCAAGGGACAAGTTTAGTGTAGCCCTTTAAGTACCCTAGGGTGAGAAGAGATTGGTGCAGGAATGTAAGCTCCAACACACATTGGCATTGGCTTTTTTTTGTACAGGAACCAGCATAAATGCACCCTACAGAGTAGTGAATGTACAGGGGGGGGAACAGCCGCTGAGATATAGAAGCTGTCACGGGTGCCCCTGCGACCCTCATCCCGGGTCGCAGGCGTATCCGTGTCCCGCTGGCGAGCGGCGCCACTCCGCTGCCCAGTCTCTGCTTTACTTACCCAGCCGCGCTCCTGCCGATGTCTACCTAGGGCGCACGCGCACCGGCAGTGTTAAATTTAAAGGGCCAGCGCACTGGTAATGTCAAATTGCTGGACGCTGCCCCTATTTAAGCCAGCCCCTTCCTGATCCTCTTGCCATATCTTTAGTGCCTTATGCCTACAGAGAAAGCGTTCCTTGTCTCTTGTCTGATATCTCGTGTACCGTACCATTTGCCTCCGTCCCTCAACCACGAACCATTGCCGCCTGTCTTGACCTTACTGCCTTACGATTTTGTACCACGCGGCACCTCGGCTGCCACCTCAAGCAAGTCATGGGTAACGACCTGGTAGACCCCCGCCGCAGCAAGTCCATCCCGCTTTGCGGCGGGCTCTGGTGAATACCGGGACCTACTTAGATTCCGCTCCCTGGCGTGACTCATACCATCGCTTGTGGTGGTCCAGAGGATCGACTACTGCTGATCGTTACAGAAGCGTTCCCCACATTTGGTGTTTAAGAAGACAGAGAGCATTGCTCTAATAATAACAGAGAGACCTTCTGGTCTGAACTCATGACTGGGAATAGCGTATCTAGTAGCCAAGTCTAAGCCAGCTGGATATGGGACTCAAAAAAAAAAAAAAACCTGCCCACCTTCCCCTGCAAGGCCCATGCAACCTATTCGGGGCCTCTTGTGAGCAGCACATAGTTATATGGGATACAAAGTCAAACAAAGGACACTCTTCCACATAAGAAGACATTAGTATTAATGACACATCATAAGTGTGTTTGTATGGGAGGGGATGGTGGCGGTTATAAATTTTGCAGTAGGAACCAGGACCATTGGTGTTCGGCATGTAATACTCACAATGGAGATGAACTGTATATTCTGCCTTGCAGGAACCATGTTGTTTTGTAATGGTTGCTTGTCACTTTAAATGGGCATTATGTACCAGAGAGACTGCTTAGTGTTTTCTTTGACTTTGCACTTGCATATATGTGAATGTGTTTGGAGGTGTAATATACATGACATGTTATCTTTATTTTATGGGTTAGTATGATTCCAATGATTTTTTTGTTTTAAATTGCTTTGCAACACCATTTTCTGAGACCAATAAACTTTTTTTATTTCTTCACCTACAGATCTGTGGAAGTGAGGACATTTTGAAGACTAAAGTATGGTTTTCATTGGCACCATTTTCGCATACCTGTGAATTTTTAATTACTTTTTATTTCAATTTCTGGGCAAAGTGTAATTTTGAAGATGGGCATTTTTTTGTGTGTTCTTCGTGCGGGATAAATAAGGTTATGTATTAATGGTTTGGACTCTTTCAGACGCAGTATTACCAAATGTGTTTCATTTTTTTTATTGTGTTTCTTTTTTATATTTGTACAATGGGAAACGAGGGTGTTTTGAACTTTTAATTTATTTTATATTTTTTAAACTTTACTTCCTTTTTTACTTTCAGTCCTTTTAGGGTACTTGCACAATAATCACTTGTACACTATTTTTCAATAATAATATAATGCAAATTAGTGTTAAATTACAACACTTCTATCACACCTCTGGACTCTGGCAGGGTATAAGAGGCAGGAAGATGGCTTCTGGCTGCCATTACTGCTGGTTGGTATCCCACAACTGCATCACAGGGAAGCAGATCAGAAGGTAAAATGGGGAGCCCCCTCATGGTCAAGTAAACTGCAGCATGTAAGTAGTTAAAGGGGATGTATCGCTTCATCAGTTCGGCTGTTTTATTAAAGCTTCATTTTCTCAGTTCATGAAATCCAGGGGCGTTACTTCCCCTTCCAGCTGGGTGTTTCTTAACTGAAGAGGGATGACATCATCCCCCCCGTCATTGTTAATGCTCGCTCCCGAGTCAGTTTACTCTCCCCCCCCCCCGTCTGAGTCCACATGTCACTGTGTCATTCCTCTCCCTTTGCAGTCTTATTTTGTAAGAGCTGTTTGTTTACATAGCACAGCCCTGCATTCAGTCTAGACAGTCTTCTATGAACTCAGAGCACTGATCTCTTCTCCTTTTACAGCTGGAGGTTTGTTACAGTTGAATCCAGTCTTCAATGAACTCATCCAGAGCAGCACAGATCTGTCTCCTCTCTATGTTTCCATGCAGCAGCATTAGGCACCAGGGCACAATTCTGCTGTTTTCTGATTGTAGAAGCAGCTGCAGATGCTGGCTGTGCAGAGTGAAATGTTGCTGGCCCCTTATTCTGAGTGAGAGAGGCAGAAATTCTCGCTCCCGTGAATACCACTGGGGGCCAGACAGAATGTCAATTAGTAGCCGTCAGCCAATGAAATGAAAGGAGGTGGAATCTGACCGCCACTGGGGAACAGTGTTTACAGAAAACGAAGATAAGGGAGACAGTGAAAACAAGACAGCTCTGCAAATGACATCCAATTGCAAAGTTGCTTGTTTTCACTGTCCCCTTATTCTGAAGACCATTTAATGAAATGATACAACCCCTTTAAACAGCCAGGATCAGAGTTATCTCCAGTCCTGATCACTGAAGGCAGGTGCCAGCTGTAACTAACAGCCATCACCCACCGTGTATGGAGCAAGCCCAATTCATGAGCCCACTCCATACAGTCTTGCACCCCCTTCCTGACAGGTAGAGGAAGGCGCCCAAGAAGGGCACCTATCTCTACCTACTTGTCCTCCCAACTGTGGCAGGTACTTCAGGACAGCAGGTTGCAATTCGTGGCAGCAGCTTGTTGCAGCTGGTAACGAGAGATAGGATCATTTACAGGGTCTTTTAAATCTAAGATAAACTTTCTCCATAATCCAAACCTCTTACTCCTGTTTCCAAAACTTCGCTTGTGCAGCACGAATGCACTTCCCTGACAAATTAATTCCCAACATTCACAGTTTTAAGCTTGTCCAAAAACCCCATTTGTTTTAATAACTTTTCAACACTTCTCCATTTCCCCTTCATTAACAATAATCTTTATTTAGATAGCGCCAACATATTCCGTAGCACTTTACAATGTAGAGGGTAGAAGTACAGACAAAAAACAAACATTACACTGTGAAAAGCTACTTACAGATCAGACACAAAGAGCGACATGTATGAACGTTGGTGCTGACAGGCCAGCTCAAAATAGCTTTAGGGCAGTGTAGAACGCGCCAGAATGTATGAACCTGTTCTTCTGCAGGTCATACATACAGGTGCAGTCTAGTACCTATACAACAAGTCGGGCTCAGGCACCACCTTTACCCTGGTCTGGCTGTTCTAACTGTTCTGCGCCTAGGCTTGACGTCAAAGAATCATAAATATGTCTATTTCTATAAATGTGGTGCGACGCCACCAGAACTCCCCAAATCTTTGCCGCAATAAAAAGTGTTGCTGCTCTTATTGTGGCAAAGTTTGGAGTGCGATTGTTCATACATCTATAGAACAGATCTACTAAAGCTTTTTGACACCAGTTAACTGGCACAGCCCCGTTCATACATGTCGCCCAGAGTGTGAGGACCCGACTCTTCATTTAATAGTATTCCCCACATTTCATGGCCTCATAAGCAGACACTGGCTGGATACTCGCCTATGCCAGAAGGCTGGACCATTGTATAAAACCAGCACTTTTACATCTTGGTTCCTATTGTACTTTCTCATAGACTGTAAGTAGAGATGGGCGAATTTCTCAAAAATTTGATTCGGTCACTTCGCCGAATTTTCCGACAAAATTTGTTTCGATCCGAATTACTTCGGCACGAATCGCGTTAAAAAGCAGCTATTTCCAGGCTGCACAGAGCCTGCAGGGTGCTGCAGAACGTTGTGTCATGCTTAAATATGCAGAGGGAGCTTGGTTTGGTCTTCATACAATGTTGTGTTTTAGTATGACATGCAGATGACTGCCGCCGCTCTTAGAATCGCTTCACTATAAAATTTCCTGGGCACTTAAGAGGGGGAAAAACTGACCAAAAAAAACTCAAGGGGAAATTTGGGGCCTGATAAAGTAAAACCCACGAAAGCTGGGAAAAAAACAAGCTAAAGGGCTCAGGTGGCAACATTAGTGACAGATGTGGGGGTTGAAAAAGCGGCAGCCACAGCACATGAGGTCAGGCAGGGGGCACAATGACATTCGGAGGTGGCAAAACACGGGGAAAAGCCACAGAGGGGCACAATGACTGAAGTGGGGGTCTTTGGCGGAAAGCAGTAAATTCAGCAGTGGCACAATAAACATTCTGGAGGGGCAAAACAGGGAAGCCCAGAAGTAAACAATCACACGGGTGTGGAGGTCCACGAAAAGCACAGCATGGAACAGGCAGGGGGCAAAATGACTTTCGGGGGCGGCAAAACAGTATTAGGCCCCAGGTGGAAACAATGATAACAGTGTGGGGGTTTCATGAAAACAGCAGGCAGAATCGGGCAGGGGCCCAACAATGACATTCTTGGGGGGGGCGGAAAAAACAGTTTTTAGGCCACAGAGTGGGCACAATCACACGTGGGGGAAAA
The DNA here is from genome assembly GCA_025379985.1 of Phyllomedusa bahiana. NCBI lineage: Eukaryota > Metazoa > Chordata > Amphibia > Anura > Hylidae > Phyllomedusa > Phyllomedusa bahiana. Next base: position 97,747 of record JAODAL010010570.1, read on the forward strand.
AGTCACGGGGGGGCAGCAGTATGAGATCAGGCAGGGGCCACAATGAAAAATTCGGGAAAGGCGGCTAAACGAAATTGGGCCAAGATTTTGGCACAATCCCCCACAGTGTGGAGGTCACGGCGGCAGCAGTATGAATCGGGCCCCGTGGCAAAAAGACATTCTGGGGGGCGGCAAAACAGTTTTACCCACAGGGGGGGCACAATCACACAGCGGGAGGTCCCGGCGGCAGCAGTTTGAGGTTTCAGGCAGTGGCAAAAAGACTTTCCTGGAACGGAGAAACATTATTAGGCCACAGAGTGGCACAATGTACAGTGTGGGGGTCACGACAGCAGCAGCATGAAATCGGGCCAGTGGCAAAAAGCATTCTGGAGGCGGCAAAACAGAAATTAGGCCACAGAGTGGCACAATGATACAGTGTGGGGGTTTCACGACAAAAGCAGAAAAGAATCAGGCAGTGGCCCACAATTACATTCGGAGGCGGCAAAATTTTTAATTACCACAGAGTGGCAAAAAACCCCAACACAGTTTTGGTAAACGGCGGCAGCAGAAATGAATCAGGGGCAGTGGCACAATAAAAAAATTCGGGAGTCGGCTAAACAATTATTGGGCCCCCACAGAGTGGCCCAATGACTGAGATGGGGAGGTCACGACAGCAGAAACCCATGAGATCAGGCGGGTGGCACAATGACATTCGGGAGGGGGCAAAACAGAATTAGGCCCAGAGTGGCACAATCACACAGTGTGGATTTTCCCCGACAGCAGAAAGCATGAAAAACAGGCAGTGGCACAATGAAAATTCTGGAGGTGGCAAAACAGGAGGAACCCAAAAGAGTGGAAAACAATAAACTGAGAGCGGAGGTCACGGGCAGAAAGCATGAGGTCGGGAAATTTGGCACAATGTCACGGGTTTGGAGGACATGGCAGCACCACAGCAGCAGCATGAGGTCAGGAAAGGGGCACAATGACACAGGGGGAGGACAGGGCACAGCCACGCACAGAAAGGGGTTTTCCAGACATGGCAAAATTTGACACAGTTTTGGATGTCACGGCAACAGAATAGCAGCACACCATGGGGGTAAATAGAGGGGGCACAAGGGAAGAGTGTTGAGGTGGGTTGGGCAATACCATCCCGGTAAAAAAGGGGTGGAAAGGCGAGGAAAAAACCTGTCAGAATGTGGGGCATCAGGGGTGGCGGAAAACAAAAAAAGTGGCTGAGGCAGGTATTTTTAAACCCCCGACGGGCCCCGCCTAGAGGCTTTTGGTGGTGGAAATCCCCCGGGGGATCCCCCGCCTAAATTCACCCTTAAACAAAAGGCCCAGTTTTTTTCCACTTTTCCCGGGGACAAGGGGGTTTTCCCCCTTTGGGATAAACGATAGGCCCCCGCCCCACGGGGAACCCCCCCCGTCTGATGCCAAAACAACTGGCTGGGCAGGCGGGCATTTTCCCCCCTGCAAATTTCGGCAATTTGCGGCCCAAAACCATTTTGGCGGGCCCCATTATTTCCACGAAATCTTCTAACTGAGGTGGCAGAGTGCTGTCCAAGGGGCCCAACAACCTGTTGGTTCGGGGACCTTCCCCATCCTGCTGCTGCGGGCGGGCGATTTCCCCTCCTCACTAGGCGGGTGAAGGAACTGCCATCCGTGACTCCAGACTTGGGTTTCCCTACTGATGGAGCTGGAAACTGCTCCTCCCCCCCCCACCTTCCCCCCACCCAGCCGCGGCAGTAGTACGTGAGCGTTTGAGGAACCCCCCCGGGTCAGCCCCGCCCAGAGGAGGGACGATGCCCGCACATGGGCACACCCAAACCCTGATTACGGGGGGGATTTCCCTAAATTTTTTGATTTTGTCCCCCTCAATAGCTGGGAAAAAGGGCCCCCTTTTTTTTGGACGGGTACCCGAGGGTCCAATAGGGGGGCGAGCCAGAAGTCATCCCCCCCTTGCCGGAGGGCTGACTATTGGGCCCTGTCACTAGCCGGGTCAAATAACATGTTTGCGGCCATCTGCACAAGTGATTTCCAAAGGGGGCCCCCGCCTCCATTTCCCCCTGAAAAATTTGGCCACGGGGCTTGGGGGTCATCTCCCGTCTTTCCTCATCCCCACCCAAACCTCCTCCAGCTGCTCCTGCTCCCCCTCCTCTCTTGTCACCGGGGTGAAAAAAAACCACTCATTTCCCCAGAAAAATGCTTCTGCTCCAATGCCCTCCTCCTCCTCCTCCATTTCAGCCCCCACCGGACTCATGGGCCAGAGATGTATTTCGCCACTTTCTCCAGCCCCCTTTCCCCAACAGATTTTCAGCATCTTTTTCCAGGACATGAAGCAGGGAATGTGTTTTTCGTCCCGTAGTCCGGGCGCTGACAAATAACGTCGCCCCCCCCCAATGGCCCCCAACAAAGGGCAGGTGTCACGCATGAGTTTGCCACGGGCGACATCAAATTTACACAGGGGTTTACTTCCTGTCCCTGGATCATCAAAAAATCGTTAATGGCCTTTCACTGTTCATACAGTGGGGGTTCCCAACATGTGCGGGCGGGAATTTCCCCAGCGGGGGGGAAACATCCAAAACAGAGTGTTTTTGGGGAAAGGGCCGTTCTGCCCGCTGAAACTCGAGGAGGGTGTTCCTGGTTTTGTACGAAGGGATAAAGTGCATGCACATTTTTTCCTTGGCCATTTTCAAAATTTTTCTGAAGATGGGTTTGGAAGATTCGGGAAACCTTTTCAAAACCCCAGATTGAACATGCGCCATGCGGGGCCCGCGGGGGACCCCCCCCTCCTGGGTTGCAGCGGGGAAAACCATGTTCCCCCCATTGCCCGGCCCACCATTTTTTCCGATTTGCATTTGGCCGGGGGAAAGCCACACTTTCGTTTTTCTTCCGGGATGCGCGGGGGCAGTTTTCCCCTCTGTGTGACTTCTTTTCGCTGGGGCCCAAGCCAGGTGTAAAACTGCGTGACCCCGGGCGGGCCCTACCCCATGTGGTATGATGGGGCAGAAACTTTTTGGAGGCGAGAGGGGTGGTGGGGGTTGGGGGAGGAGGGGGGTGGAAAAAAGGCGCAGGGCAAAATTTTTGACACGTGGGGGAAAAAGGGGCGTTTTCCTGCCCCAATTTGTTTGGGTTTGTCCCCTGGGCGGGGAAGAAACATTCACCCAGGGGGGCCCGTAAAGGACAGTACGGGCCCCCAAACCCCGTATTACAGTTTCCAACGTCCGCGCTGCCGGTGAAACCTTTTGGAACAAACCGATAAGCTAAAGGGAATTTAAACCCACCATTTTTAAAAACATTTTTTAGGGAAGTGCGGGTACTCCCCTTTTTGGAAAAGAAATTACAGCTTGGAACTACTCCCCCTGGGCCGCACAAGCCATTTTGTTTTCTGAATTTCCCGATTTCCCCCATTTGGAAAGGGAGGGACTGCAGTACCAACAACTTTGGGCAGGACACGGGGCAGCGCGCACCTTAAAGGGTTGTTTTGGGCCCCATACGTTGTCTCTTTGCAATCGGGTCGCTGAAAAGACTGCTGGGGGCCCCTAAGGTTTGCAGGGGGCAAGGGGAAAAAAAAAAAACCCGGGAAAGGGAAAATTATGTCAAAGAGAAACACTCCCTTTTGCAGTGGTGGTGGGGCCTTTACGGTGGACAATGGCATTTCCCTGCCAAAGGGCGCTGCTGGCTGCGCTTTTTCGCGGCGGCAAAATGGACCCCCCACAAACTGAGCCCACTTTTCTTTCCCCGGCCACCGGATGGTGGAAAAGCCCCAATGTTTTTGAGCAAAGGGCCCTGGTTTCCAACGTTACTCCCGGGCCCCGCTTTACTTTCTTCCCACCAATTTTACATATACCCATAAACGGCTCCTCCCCGGGGTCTTAGCAAAGAACTGGCCCCCCCAAAAAACCCCAAGTCCCGGAATTTTTAACCCGGGCCCAAAAGGCCCGCACTTGTCCCACTGGCCCCCGCTGCCTTGGTCCCCCCCCCTGTGCTGCAACTTTTTGGGCCCTGCGAAGCGGGTTTTTTAAAAACCCCGGGCCGCTTGGCCCCCCCGACCTCACAAACCCGCTGCCCATCCGCTGACTTCCCCGGGCCCCACGACCCACTTGCGGGTTTTGCTGGCTGCCTGACGCGCAAGCTGACGCCCCTTTCCCCCTGACGAAAGATGAAGCCCTTTCCCCCCCACCGGGGTCCCAAGTGCGGTCGGCTACATCAACAACTATTTGTTTTTTCATCGTCAACCCGCTTTTCCTCATTACCGGTCCTTGGGAAAGCCGAGGGTGACCCCCAACACAACATGACCTCCCAAAGGCCCCCCTCCAATCTATACTTGCCCCCCCCAACCCGCCAAAAAGCAGGGGGATATTGGCCCCCCCCTTTTTTTTTCGCTGCCAAGTAGCTGCTGACTTTCCCCCCCCAAAAAGGGGGCATCCCCGCTATATAGTGGCCCCTGAGCCCATACCAATAGTAGGGTTCCCCTGGCTGAGGGAAACCCCAAAGGGAAAAGAGGCGGGGTTTAGGACTGGAGGGGGCCCTGAAACCCCTCCTTTGGGGCCCGGGCCCAAATAAAGGTTTTTGTCTGAGGGTTTCCCACCGACTCTTGGCTTTGTTTCCCCGATGTCTTTTGGGAGGAAGGGGGGAAGACCCAAATCAACCAATCAAAAACCCTTGGGGTTTCTGAAAAAACACACAGCCGCTAGAAAGACACGGCAGTTGTGGCCCACCGAGTAACCCCCCGCTGGGGGACGTCCCCCTTCGGTGGTTTTTGACCTGGGCCTGTTTTCCCGGAATGTTTTGGGCCACTGCCAAACCGAGGGGGGGCAGAGCCTTTTCCACCTTTTCTGTTCCCACATACTGTTTTTTTCTAAAATGTAAAAGACACTGTTTGAAAGATGATATCTGTATTTTTGAAAAAAACACCCTGTTTTTGACTCCAAATGAACCCCGTAACCCAAACTTGGGGAACCCCTTTTTTTAAAATTGCGTCCACAAATGGCCAGGAAAAATTTTCTTTTAAGTGTCGTTTTAAAAAAACGTTGTTTTACAAAAGTAAAAGCACAAACAGGCTTAATTAAACCTTCCCGGACATGAATTAAGGGTACAGGAAAAAATGTATATATTTTTGGGGGGTTGAAAAAAACGGTTTTTAAATTTTTTTTTAGCACACCCGCAAAACAACGGCTTAAATTTAAACCCCCCGGATGTAAATTGGGCCAAAGAATTGAGCCGCACCAAATAGAAACTTTGTACGTGTTAAAAATTTCGTGTTTTTCTAAACCCCCACAACCCAAAAAATACAGTTTGTAATTAACCTTTTCTTTGAAATTTGGCAAAAGGGGAAAAAATTTTTATATTTTGGCTTGAAAAAGACGGTTTTCTTTGGGGCACAAAACCAGCAAAACAACGCTTTAAATTAAAACCCCCGGATGTAAATTTTTCGCAATAAATTGGAGCACCCCAAAAAAAAGAAGTGGTATTTGTATTGTAAAAAAAGCTTTTCTTTAAATGAATACAACAGGAACGGCTTAGGGTCCCCCTTAGAATTGAATGTAAAAAATCCTGCAGTGGACACACACCGGATTTCCCGATTTCCCAAAACCCCAAAAAAAAGAAAAAAAACATTAAGAGAAAAATTTTGAGACAAAACTTAACACCCCACAAAAATCGCTGAAAAAAAAACAAACTTTATTTAAAAGCATCGCCCCCCGGGAGCAAACCCTTTCCCCGATGAGCACAAAAGGGGAGGAGTGGGGAAGGGTCCCGGGGGTCGCGCCCGGAAAAAATATAGTGCGGTGCGGCCACAGAATCCCGGGGCCGGGGCCCTGAAATTTGGGTTTTATCTCTGGGACATGTCATGCAAAGGGTAAAGGGCCCTTTTTCCTCCCCCGAGTGCTTTTCCCCATGTAGCGCCATGTGCTCCCCAGCCTTTTATCAAACAAAAGCACACTTCGTTCACCCCAATTTCCCCCCCAAAATTTTTCTTGTTCCGAAAACCCAAGTTTTTCCTGAAATTCTAAACGAATTCAACTTCGTTAGAATCGATTCGCCCATCTCTAACTGTAAGCTCTTCAAGCAGGGTCCCCACTCCTACTGTTTTAATTGTTGGTTCATTTCTTATTCTTGTAATGTCTGATCTTGTTTGTACACCCAGGCTGGGTTTAAACACTGATTTCTGACCAGTCTTAGGCAAGATGTACATGGGGGGGAAAGTGCGAGGAAAACCCCCTTTTGGGTTTCTTTCTCATATTTCAAATCCCTTTTTAAATTTGACTTTATAATTTTTTAGGACATGATTTCTTTAATGGGGCTAATCGGGGTCCCCGGCACCCCTTGCATTTTTTTGCGACAATGCAATTTGGAATCTGCATTGGTAAAAATAAGACCTTTCAGGGTTTGACTAAAATGTCAATGTATTCTAGTTTGAAAACAAAGGGAAATTTTTTAAAGGGTATGTTCCCCAAAAAACATTTTTTATTCATAAAATTTTAAAACCAATAAAATTTTCAAGCCAAACCCAGGAGTGAGTCCAAAATACCCGTAGAAATGCTAATTTTTTTTTTTTTAACCATTTTATCTGTTCAGGTTCCACTCCTGTATTTGGCAATGTCTACACAGCTTAAGTTAAAATGCTGCCAGAAATCCGATGGTATTTTTAAAAATTTTTCCGTCCACATTTTTTTGGGGCAGGTTTATGCAAAAAAATTGGGCGGGGTTTTTTTGAATTTCCGGGGCCC
>JAODAL010010571.1:0-104455 GCA_025379985.1 Phyllomedusa bahiana
AGGGAAAACGGCCCCCGAACCCCGAGGGGGGAGGGGGCTCCGCTGGGACCCGCCAGGGAGGGGCCCTGCGCCCGGGACGTAGGTCGCAGGGGCGTCCGTGACACATACATCCTGAGGATCGCGCGAACTCTAAAACAGAGTTCGTGTGATCGCTGCGATATGTCAGCTGTATATTACTGTATATTATTATTTGACTGTATGTAAACTTGTAGTTTGCTAGACATGAAGCCCACCGTTGTTTCAAGGCTCCTAGCTGAGCTAGTGATTATTGTCTGTGTAGACTGTGAAGGGTGTGGCAGCCTGGTAATCCTTGAATTTTTCTGTAAAAGCTAAAACAAGCACAAGTAGTTTGAGTTTGAACGAACTGTAATTGCATTAATACTTCTCAGCTCCTCTGAGGTTGCAGCTGGCACAAACAATGACACGCTCCTTGTTGTCCTGAACCTGGGACAGGACAGCGCCTAGTCCTTGGAGGCTGGCATCTGTTTACAGACAAAATGGCTGAGTGTAATCAGGATAGGCTAGGATGGGTGGTTGGGTGAGAAGAGCCTTCAACATCTGAAATGCTCTGTCCAGTCAACCAGAAGCTTTCGAATGTAGTTTTCTTTGGGACACCTATGCAGCAATTTGGTAAGTGGTTTAGCTACTTTGACAAAGTGTGGAATAAAGCAGCAATAATAGCCCGTGAATCCCAGAAAGCTTTTTAGACAGTTGTTGGTATCTACCAGTGTTTGACTGCAGCAATTTTATCAGTGTCAGGTTGTACCCCTTCTGCTCTTACGACAAGTCCAAGTTACTGAACTCATGGTTTCAGCAAGTGGCATTTGGAGGGCTTGATTTTCAGGCCTTGTTGGATAAGTACCTTGAAGATTTCAGATAGATGACAAAGCTGGTCTTTATGTGTCCGAGAATAGACAATGACATCATCAAGGTAAAGAAGGTAACACTCTGCAAGTTTTTGTGGCCTAGACATCTCTCCATTAGCTGCTGGAATGTTGCAGGGGCATTGCAATGCCCGAAAAGCATACTGGTGAATTTAAAGAGCCCCATTGGTGTAGTGAAAGCAGTCTTCTCTCTGTCTCATGGGAACTTGCCAATATCCACCGGTTAAGTCAAGTATCGAGAAATAAGCGGCAGATCTGAGGGCAGTCGTGAACTCCTCAATGCGCGGCAAAGGGTAGGCATCTTTATACGAGATCTTGTGGTAATCCACGCAGAAACAGAAGCAGCCATCTTTCTTTTTACAAGAACTAATGGTACAGCCAATGGGCTTTGATTGTTGCGGATGACATCAACATCTTTCATGCCTTGAAGCGATTTCTTGGCAGACTGGTACATTGCAGGTGGTATACAATAGTAGATTGTCCAGCACTTGGTGGTAGATAAAAGATCATATTTTATTCATCCTGTTTAAAAGCAGAAAACAATTAAAATAGCGCTAGAAAAGAACACACATCTCTTATACATTTCGAGTCTCGTAATGGACTCTTAGACATAGCAGCTTAGACAATGTTTTCTGCTTTTAAACAGGAGAAATAAAATATAATCTTTTATCTACCACTGAGTGCTGGACTATCTACTATTGTATACCAGGATTTCCACATCACCAGTCGGGTGTTTTTTTCTCCGTGCACCGCAACATAGGAATCATAGGACATCACAAATACTGGGTTAGCAAACATTTCTCTTCTTATTTGACATCGCAGGTGGTATCAGACGATGTTGATGGGAGGATGGTTATTTGTGAAGATGCAAAGCCAAGTCAAAGTAGTCCTGCCAAAATCCAATGGGTGCTTACTGAATGCCTGATGTTGGTGTTTGACAATGTTAAGAACTCCATTGATTCACTCAACTGGGGTAGTGGCACCCCCCATATTCAGTTCAGTCCACTTCTTTAGAGAAGTCTTTTTATTACATTTGGCAGCTTGTGTGGAATGTTGATTAGCAGTTGCCTTAACTGAGATAATGTGTTCAGGTGAAAATTGGGACAACTGTATCACTGGGTGAAATTTGTGAGTCAGTGGGAGCATCACTTAAGTTGATTAGACACATTGTCACTCTTCCATTGGAAACCGATACAATGCTGCAAGAAGCTTTAGAGGGGTTTTGCCATGAAGTAAGTATGTGCATTGATAAAGAGGGAAAAAAACAGCAACACAGGTTTGGTTCCTGCAGGGATTTGAGCCTAGGACCCTTGTGTCTGGAGGCAAAAATGTTAACTATCAGCTACTCACAATGCTTTACATAAACAGACCTTTCTTTGACTACAGAGAGGAAAGGCATGGTGATGTCATCCTGCTGGGTCACATGATATGCAGTTCAAGCAAATCACACACGCCCCCTTCTGAGCACACAGAGCTGAAGAGCTGGATGCAGGAGGTATGAAATGAGATCATGGCAAAACCCCTTTAAGGAACAGCTGTCCTTTCATCAGAAGGGGTTCGAGAACAGTTTTGATTCTCAACTCCTGGTCAAGCATGGCACCATACTATGGTTTCAGATATGGTAAGGTCACCGGTTAGGTGTCTTGGATGTGAACATGCCTTACTGTTTGTGAACTTCTACTGAGCACTAAGTACATGGATGGCATGCTGAAGGGACTGCTGAATAGTATGTGGGTCTGTAGGGAGAGAACCATGCAAGGCATCCAACACTTCTGGAAAACAGTTTCTACGAACATCCATCCCCAAAACCATGATAGCAAAATGCTCATCTCCTACATTAAATGCAATAACACCCTGGTTTGGAAGCTTAAGGTCCCCAACCTCAAACGTGGGCTCCCAGTAACCCCGTTGAGGGATAGGCTGGCTAGTACTGGCAATAATAATCAGAAGGTATTTGGAGGATTATTTAAATCACTATGGTTACCTGTACTCCTGTGTCCACGGGGGCCTCCATGGGGACACCATTTACCTGAACAAGGCGAGATGAAGCAGGAGGGACCCAACTAGATGCTCCATCTGGACCTTTTTTCTTTCCTCACTAAGGGCCATCCTCAGCCTCAGGGATAGCCCGTTTAACTGGTAGCACTGGGCCTTGGTGTGTCCATGTCTGTTTTGACAGGTTTTACATGTCAAGTAACTTTCTCTTGAGGTAGATGCTAGGGTGGAGGATCCCTTTCTCTCAGTGGCTTGCTGGAGGTTGAAAGTGAAAAAGTTTCTGGATCTGTTGAGAGACTTGTTGAAGCCCTCTAGCGATGTTATCTACACGACCCTCCAGAAATGTTTTGGAGTCTGTAGCTGGAGTCAGTGCAGATTGAGTACTGTAGCTTGCAGGTTACCTGTCAATGTCATCTGGAAGGTTGGGGGAGGACCAGACACAAAGGGCCACATGTATGAACCTGTTTAGGTCTAAAACTCACATTTTTGCCCATAGGCTACGTTTTGCACATGGGTTACGATGGACAAAAGAGTGAGTTTTAGACCTAAACAGTTTCATACATGTGGCCCAAAGTTCCCTTCAGAACGTTTATTTCCCAGGACACAGATAGCTACGATCTTAAAGTCTGCAAAGATGAGATCAGGATGTAGCGCAGCCAGCATGTGGAGCAGTTTAGAACCCATTCTCTCTATGAAGTGGTCTAACAAAGTTTTGTCAGAGTTCAATCTTACTCGGGGATCCACTTGTAGCACAGCGCAGAAAGTCTCCTGGAGGGATAAAGCATAATGCCGCAGGGTCTCACCAGGCTGCTGTCATCTGGCAAAAATCTCATCTTGACCTTTGAGATAGATCTAACATCAAGCATGGAGTTTTTAAAGGATTTGTTTTAGTATGTGTCTCTCTGATGGGGGCCAGGATGTGACTTCCCTGGCAGCAGCACCCTCAAGTTGGTCCAACAGGATTTGTAATTTTTGCTCTGGAGAGGGTAAAACATGAAATGAGACAGCATTTTTTCATGGAAATCTCTAAGGGTGTGTGGCTCTCACTTATAGTGTGGCAACAAGGGTCGGTGTGCTCTTGATAAAATGGGCAGAGTAAGGCAGTTGCATGGTCCCGGAGTCTGATTGTAGGTCTTATCAATCGACTGAAGCCTTAAAAACAACTGGTTAAACAACCGGGACTGGAGCTCCGCGGAGTCAGATTGCTAACTCTTATAACTGACTTGTCTTGAGGCCTTAACAACCCGGCTTAACTTCTGTTAGCGACTTCACAACGCAGTAAATTTTGTGTCCCCAGTCGAGGGTATTAGGGTCCCCCAGGAAGTTATTCACGTCCTCCAGTAGGTGGATATTATACTTTATATGTTCCTCGTAGGTGTGTAGTTTACATGTCCACCAAGGCAGGTATATAGGCAGATACGGATCCCCAGCAGGTATATGCATACATGCCAACTTCCGTTTTTGGCGCGGGGGTCCCGCTATTTGGAGGTCCCCCCCCGCCCTCCCGGGGGAGTTGGATTTCCTTTAGATGACAGGGGCGCCGGAGTAGCGCTGGTGCGTACTCTGGACGCCGCCGGTCGTTTTCCCACGGGCGGGTGATGTGCGGGCGCGGGCGCTGGGTCGCGACCGCCCAGTGTCTCGCTTGAGCAGGGAGGAGCAGGCGGGAGACGCTCCCTCCTCCCTCCTCCCTGTATGTTTTTTCCCGGGGGCGCCGCTTGTGCGCGCGTACACCATGATCAGCGTCACTGAGGAAGTGACGCACAGCTGCACTCATTACCTGTGGGACACTGTGAGGAGATGTGTCCGGGGGGAGCCGCTCGCAGGAGCATGGTCAGTAAGTGGATTTTATTATTTTATTTTTATTATTTTTAGTGGGGGGGACCCTGTCTGGCTACCAAGGGGGGTGTACTGGATAAATGGGGGGGCTATAGATACAATGGGGGAAATACCTTGGCATAAGAGGGGGGCACTACTGGCTAACAATGGGGGCACTACCTGGCTAACAATCGGGGGACTACCTGGCTAAGAGGGGCACTACCTGGAAATGGGGGCATCTATGGCAACAGAGGGGGACTACATGGAAAGCAATGGGGGCACCTACAGGCCAACATAGGGGGCACTACCTGGAATAAAATGGGGGCACTACTGGCTAACAATGGGGTGGCATTACCTGGCCTAACAAAGGGCGGCATTCTACTCTGGCTACAAATTTGGCTATACCTGGGGAAACAAGACAGGGCCATATACTGCCTGTAAGGGGCAACTACCTGGTTATGGGGGGTACTACTGTATATGGCATCTACCTGGCATTCTTCCAAAGCCGTATGCAGTGAGGTGAGTAGGTGTGGCTTTTGATGGGCCGTGGCATACCGTAAAGAAGGCGTGGCCATGCAAATTTTTCCCGCGGGACTCACACGCGCCACTAATGTTCTCCTGCTTTTCATTTTCAAAAGGTTGCCAAATACTTATGGGTATCTATGGGCGGTTAAGGATCCCCCAGAAGGTATATAGCGGTTTCGGATTCCCCTGAGGTATATAGGCAGGTTACGGGATCCCAGAGGGTATAGGCAGGTTTACGGATCCCCAGCAGGTATATGGGCAGGTTTACGGATCCCCCAGCAGTATATGGGCAGGTTACGGATCCCAGCAGGTTTTATGGCAGGTTACGGATCCCTCAACAGGTATATAGGCAGGTAAGGATCCCCAGCAGGTATATAGGCAGGTTTCGGATCCCCCAGCAGGATATAGGCAGGTTTCGGATCCCCACTGCAGGTTTATAGGCAGGTTACGGATCCCCAGCAGGTATATAGGCAGGTTACAGGATCCCAGCAGGTATATGGGAGGTTAACGGAGTCCCCAGAGGCTATATGGGCAGGTTTACGTTCCCAGTGGTTATGGGCTAGGTTTGGATCCCAACCGGTATTATAGGCAGGTTCGATCCCAGCAGGTTTATGGCAGGTTACGGATTCCCCAGCAGGTATGTTGGGCAGGTTACGGTTCCCCAGCAGGTATTATAGGAGGTTTAGGTCCCCAGACACTATGGGTAGGTTATATGCTCCCCTCAGAGGTATATAGATTGCTTATAAGGTCCCCCAGAGGTATATAGATAGTTATGGCCCACAGCACATGTAGAAATAAATTATAGCTCTTCCCCGCACGTATTATTAGTAGATATGCACCTGCACTTATATGTGCAGGGGGCTATTATCTCCTTTTATATGTGGGGGGCTATTATCATATCTTTATTTAACAGCTCGATACTAGCCCTCTGCATATACTAAAGTAATAATGGCCCCTCTGACATATAAACAGTAGTTAATAGGCCCCCCTTGCATATATACATGTAGATAATAGGCCCCTGCACATATATTACAAGTAGATATAGGCCCTGCACATATATACAATTAGATAATAGGCCCTCCAGCACATCTATAGGTAGATACTAGCCCTCGCACTTATAAAAAGTAGATATTTAGGCCCCCCCCCTGAAAGATACAAGTAGATAATAGGGGCACCCCCCCCCTTGCACATATCTACAAATAGATAATCGGCCCCCTGCACATATATACAAGTAGTTTAATAGGCCCCACTCCTGCACTATATAGGTAGATAATGGCTCTGCCAAATATAAAAGTAGATAATAGCCCTGCACATATATTCTAGGTAGATAATAGCCCCCTGCACATATATACAAGTAGTTATAGGCCCCCCTGCACATAATATACAAGTTAGTAAATAGGACCCCCCTGCAAAGTATATACAAGTAGATAATAGGACCCCCCTGCATATAGAAGTACATAATAGACCCCCCCCTGCACATATTATATTAGATTATAGGCCCCCAGCATGAAATAGAGACAATTAAATGTAATAAACTGACATCAATACTGACCTCGCTCACTGTCGCTTAGCCGCTGTCCGTGCTCCCCGGTTTTTTTCTCACAGGGGTGAGTCCCGGCCGCGCTACACTTGATGACGCAGACTAGGTGCGACTAGCACAAGGCGGCACAGAAGGCCGCATTGCCTGCGGCGGGGCAGATATCTGCGGGCTCTCTGCTCCGCCAAAGCATTAACTGTATGTTGCTGTCCGGCGGACCACACCATACTGTTGTCCCGCTCCGCTGCCGTCGCCAAGGTCCTAAGCCAATTAGCTAGCGATGGTAACAGCTTAGGGACCTACGTTCGTCTGGGCGGCGGCGGCGGATAGCGGCGGTGCCGGGGACTATTGCATGCCATAGGCATAGGAGAGTTACTAGCATCAGCTTGACTGTGGGATATACAGCCGGGCAGGGGCAGTTAATTAATGTAGTGGGGTTACAGCGGGCAAGAAATAATGTCGGTGTGGATAAGAGCTGGGCAGATAATAATGTCAGTGGGATATACAGCTCGGCAGATAATAATGTCCGTGGGGGAGACAGCCGGGCAGATAATAATGTTGGTGGGGTATACAGCTCGGCAGATAATGTCAGTGGGGTATACAGCCGGGCACTTAACACCGTCAGTGGGAGATACATCCGGGCATATAATAAGGTCAGTGGGGTAAGCAGCCGCGCAGATAATAATGTCAGTGGGGTATACAGCCGGGCAGATAATAATGTCAGTGGGGTATACAGACGGGCAGATAATAATGTCAGTGGGGTATACAGCAGGGGAGATAATAATGTCAGTGGGGTATACAGCCGGGGGGCAAGATAATTTTTTGAAATGTTTCAGTGGGTTATACAGTGGGGAGAGAATAATGTTCAGTTGGGGTATACAAACCGGGCAGATAATAATGTCAGTGGGGGTACTACCGACTGACGGACGAGGAAGAAGTGTTCAGGCTTTCCTGTCTGCTTCTCTCGTCCCACCACTGCTCATACTGACCCCATTCATCCACTGTCCAGTCTTATTTCTCCAGCTGTCCTCTCTCACCTTACTACTATCTGTTACCTCTCTCTCCTCAACTGGATCTTTCCATCTTCCATTCAAAACTGCCATCATAACCCCTTTCACTAAAAAAGCCTTCTGGACCCGTCCTGTGTGATAATTCCGACCAGTCTCTAACCTGCCTTCATCTCTAAACTCCTGGACACGCTTGGTCTACTCTGCCTAATCAGCTATCTTCTGCTAACTCTCTTCTTGACGCTGCAATCAGGTTCCGCACCCTACACTCCACGGAAAAATGTTAGTTAAAGTCTCCAATGACTACCTAAACAGCAAAAATCTCAGGGTAGACTACTCATTGTTCGTTCTCTTGGGATTTCTGAGCATTTGACTGTGGATCTCAACTTTCTCAGCATGCTCAGCAACATTGGCACCTGGACCACGCTCTCGCTTGGGTTCTCGTCCTACCTCTCTGACGCTCCTTCAGTGTCTTATTTTCTGGTTTCGACCTCCTCTCCTCATTCTCTTGCTGTGGAATTTCTCAGGGTTCAGTTCTAGGTCCTCTCCTCTTTTCATTGTACCAGGCCCCCATTGGACAAACCATAGAAGATTTGGACTCAGTACCTCTTTGCGGGATGACACCAATTATACACCTCCTCCGGGATCATCAATCAGCCTGCTACAAAACACAGTGACTGTCTGTCCGCTGTCTCTCTGACATCGATGTCCTCTCTCCATCTGAATAAACTCACTAAGACTGAACTTCTATTTTTTTCCATCTACTACACCAACCCCTGCTATTTCCTGTAAGTGGTACCACATTTTCTACAGGCAACAGGGCCGCTGTCTAGGGTTGTATTTGATTCTGATCTGACTCTCTCACCATATATCCAATCTTCTTGCACGTCCTGTCACCTGCACCTCAAGAATATCTCCAAATATCCGTTCATTTCTCACTGTGGAACGACTTTCAAACTCTCATTACTGCTCTTATTCTTTTGTTTTGACTATGCAACTCCTTGCTTATCAGTCATCCTCCTTCAAACTCGCCCTCTCCAATTGTCCTGAATGGCAGCAGCCAGCTTGTCCTTTCTATCCAGCCGCTATCATGATGTTACCCTGTGTCAGTACTGCACTGGTTGCCATCCAGTGGGTACCAAAAAAAAATCACCCCCACCCCTAAAACTCCCAACGCTGCCCCCCTAATCTCCCCCCTATCTTGTCTACCCCCTCCCCCTGCTTCCCCCTGCTGAGATATCAACTACATTCCCCAATATCGAACCCCCCACCGCCTACAAATTTCACCTTTCGGGACCAATTCTTAAAAATCTACCGGGGCGATAGGCACTTCACACCCCCACAGTTTTTAAAAGGGGCCCCGAAAATACATTTCTCGGTCGCCAACCAAGATCTCTATTGCTTCACACACCATCTGTCACTCCCTGCACTTGGGCACTCACAGCCTTATCTGTATATAGAGCTGTTATCAGTCATGCGGTGGCTCGGAGTCATCATTTTTCATGTAAATACCACACCGCTCACTATTGTATGCAATAACATGGCAGCATGGTCCATTCGCTATACTTGGGGCAACTTCTTACCGTTATGTTTCACCCATACACCCTAATAGATTGCATGCTCTCACGGAGCAGGGCCCTCACACCTTGTGTGCTCATCTGTAAGTACTTGTAATGGTATGACTGCATGGTTTATCTTGAATTTGTAAAGTGGGGCTCGCTGCTGGATCTTATGCGCGCGCGCGCTCATAGAAATAACGATTTTTAGCTATTATTATTATACTAGGCCCTGCCGCGGCAGATATATAATTGTCAGTGGAGTACAAGACAACGGGCAGATAAATATTGTCAGTGGGTTATACAGCTGGGGAGATAATAATGTCAGTGGGGTATACAGCCGGGCAGATAATAATGTCAGTGGGGTATATAGCTGGGCAGATAATAATGTCAGTGGGGTATACAGCTGGGGAGATAATAATGTCAGTGGGTTATGCAGCCGGGCAGATAATAATGTTGGTGGGTTATGCAGCCGGGCAGTTAATAATGTCAGTGGGGTATGCAGCTGGGGAGATAATAATGTCAGTGGGGTATGCAGCTTGGCAGATAATAATGTCAGTGGTGTATACAGCCGGGCAGATAATAATGTCAGTGCGGTATACAGCCGGGCAGACAATAATGTCGGTGGGGTATACAGCCGGGCAGACAATAATGTCGGTGGGGTATACAGCCGGGCAGATAATAATGTCAGTGGGGTATACAGCCGGGCAGATAATAATGTCAGTGGGGTATACAGCCGGGCAGATAATAATGTCAGTGGGGTATACAGCCGGGCAGATAATAATGTCAGTGGGGTATGCAGCCGGGCAGATAATAATGTCAGTGGGGTATACAGCCGGGCAGATAATATTGTCAGTGGGGTATACAGCCGGGCAGATGTCATTTGGATATACAGCCGGGCAGATAATAATGTCAGTGGGGTATACAGCCGGGCAGATAATAATGTCAGTGGGGTATACAGCTGGGGAGATAATAATGTCAGTGGGGTATACAGCCGGGCAGATAAAATTGTCAGTGGGGTATACAGCTGGGCAGATAATAATGTCAGTGGGGTATACACCCGGCAGATAATAATGTCAGTGGGGTACACAGCCGGGCAGATAATAATGTCAGCTGGGGAGATAATAATGTCAGTGTGTATACAGCCGGGCAGATAATAATGTCAGTGGGGTACACAGCCCGGGCAGGATAAATAATGTCTAGTGGGAGATAGAAAAATGTCAGAGGGATATACGCTCGGCAGATCATAATGAGTGAGGTATACAGGGGCAAGATAATAATGTCAGGGGGGGTATACTGCCGTGGCAGATAATAATGTCAGTAGGGGTATCTACAGCAGGGCAGATATTAATGTTAGTGGGGTTTACAGTACGGGCTTAATAATGTCAGTGGGGTATGCAGCCGGGCAGATAATAATGTCAGTGGGGTATACAGCCGGGCAGATAATAATGTCAGTGGGGTAAGCAGCCGGCAGATAATAATGTCAGTGGGGTATACAGCTGGGCAGATAATAATGTCAGTGGGGTATACTGCCCGGGGAGGGCTAATAATGTCAGTGAGTTTTAGCAGTGGCAGATAATAATGTCAGTGGGTACTAAGTGACGGGCTAGATAATAAGCTGTCAGTGGTTATGCAAGCCCGGGCAGATATTAATAATGTCAGTGGGTATACAGCCGGGCAGATAATAATGTCAGTGGGTTATGCAGCTGGGCAGATAATAATGTCAGTGGGGTATACAGCCGGGGAGATATATTGTCAGAGGGGTTTTACTGCGGGGAGGGAGATTTTATGTCAGTGGGGTTATGTAGTCCGGGCAGGATTAATATTTGTCAGTGGTGGATATACAGCCGGGCAAGACTTTATAATGTCAGTGGGTTTATGCAAGCCGGGCAGATAATTAATGTCAGTGGGTTTTGCTGTTCCGGCAGATTATAATGTCTGTGGGGTATACAGCGGGCAGTTGTTAGATGGTTGGGGGTAAGCAGCCGGGCAAGATAATATATGTCGGGGGTTATGCAGCCGGGCCAATCATAATGTCAGTGGGTATGCAGTCGGGCCAGATAATCATGTCAGTGGTTGTAAGCAGCGCGGGCAGTGTAATAATGTCAGTGGGTTAGGCCAGCGAGGCTGGTTAATAATGTCAGTGGGGTAAGCAGCCGGGCAGATAATAATGTCAGTGGGGTATACAGCCGGGCAGATAATAATGTCAGTGGGGTATACAGCTGGGGAGATAATAATGTCAGTGGGGTATACAGCCGGGGAGATAATAATGTCAGTGGGGTATGCAGCCAGGCAGATAATAATGTCAGTGGGGTATGCAGCCAGGCAGATAATAAAGTCAGTGGGGTATACCGTCAGGGCAGTTTATATATGTGGTGGGTATGCAGCCAGGCAGATAATAATGTCAGTGAGGTATACAGCCGGGCAGTTAATAATGTCAGTGGGTTATACAGCTGGGGAGATAATAATGTCAGTGGGGTATACAGCCGGGCAGATAATAATGTCGGTGGGGTATACAGCCGGGCAGATAATAATGTCAGTGGGGTATACAGCCAGGCAGATAATAATGTCAGTGGGGTACACAGCCAAGAAGAAAATAATGTCAGTGGGTTATACAGCCAGGCAGATAATAATGTCAGTGGGATATACAGCCGGGCAGATAATAATGTCAGTGGGGTATACAGCCGGGCTGATATTTGTATGTGGGATTAGACAGCGAGCTGATAATAACTTAGGGTATGTCAGTGGGGTATACATGGCCTGGATGTATAATATATGTCAGTGGGACTATACAGCCGGGCAGCTAATTAATGTCAGTGGGGTATACAGCCGGGGAGATAATAATGTCAGTGGGGTATACAGCCGGGCAGATAATAATGTCAGTGGGGTATACAGCTGGGGAGATAATAATGTCAGTGGGATATACAGCCAGGCAGATAATAATGTCAGTGGGGTATACAGCCGGGCAGATAATAATGTCGGTGGGGTATATAGCTGGGCAGTTAATAATGTTAGTGGGGTACACAGCCGGGCAGATAATAATGTCAGTGGGGTATATAGCTGGGCAGTTAATAATGTCAGTGGGGTAAACATCCGGGCAGATAATAATGTCAGTGGGGTATACAGCCGGGCAGATAATAATGTCAGTGGGATATGCAGCCGGGAAGATAATAATGTCAGTGGGGTACACAGCCGGGCAGATAATAATGTCAGTGGGATATACAGCCGGGCAGATAATAATGTCAGTGGGGTATACAGCCGGGCAGATAATAATGTCAGTGGGGTATACAGCCGGGCAGATAATAATGTCAGTGGGGTATACAGCCGGGCAGATAATAATGTCAGTGGGGTAAGCAGCCGGGCAGATAATAATGTCAGTGGGGTATGCAGCCGGGCAGATAATAATGTCAGTGGGGTATGCAGCCGGGCAGATAATAATGTCAGTGGGGTATATAGTTGGGCAGTTAATAATGTCAGTGGGATATACAGCCGGGCAGATAATTAAGGGTCCAGTGGGGTATACAGCCCGGGCACGTTATTAATGTTCTTGTGGGGTATGCTGTCGGAGATAATAGTCAGTGGGGTTTAATGCGGGGGAGATTATAATGTAAGTGGGCTATATAGTTGGGAGTTAATAATGTAAGTTGGGATATACAGACCGGGGCAGAGAATAGGTCAGTGGGGTAAGCAGCCGGGCAGATAATAATGTCAGTGGGGTATGCAGCCGGGCAGATAATAATGTCAGTGGGGTATGCAGCCGGGCAGATAATAATGTCAGTGGGGTATATAGCTGGGCAGATAATAATGTCAGTGGGGTATATAGTTGGGCAGTTAATAATGTCAGTGGGGTATACAGCCGGGCAGATAATAATGTCAGTGGGGTATACAGCCGGGCAGATAATAATGTCAGTGGGGTATGCAGCCGGGCAGATAATAATGTCAGTGGGGTATACAGCCGGGCAGATAATAATGTCAGTGGGGTATACAGCTGGGGAGATAATAATGTCAGTGGGGTATACAGCCGGGCAGATAATAATGTCAGTGGGGTATACAGCTGGGGAGATAATAATGTCAGTGGGGTATACAGCCGGGGAGATAATAATGTCAGTGGGGTATACAGCCGGGCAGATAATAATGTCAGTGGGGTATACAGCCGGGCAGATAATAATGTCAGTGGGGTATGCAGCCGGGCAGATAATAATGTCAGTGGGTTATGCAGCCGGGCAGATAATAATGTCAGTGGGGTATACAGCCGGGCAGATAATAATGTCAGTGGGGTAAGCAGCCGGGCAGATAATAATGTCAGTGGGGTATGCAGCCGGGCAGATAATAATGTCAGTGGGGTATGCAGCCGGGCAGATAATAATGTCAGTGTGTATACAGCCGGGCAGATAATAATGTCAGTGGGGTATACAGCTGGGGAGATAATAATGTCAGTGGGGTATGCAGCTGGGCAGATTTTGGAAACATTTTTTTTTGTTCAGCCATTGACTGCCAGCAACCAAGATGGCTGATTAACCCGTTTATGCCAACTCAAAATATTGTCCATTAGAAAATGACAGTCATGTTTAAAAAAAGATTGCAGTTCTCCTCTCTTGGGGCATCAGTTGCGAAATATCGGTTTAACCCCTATGGGCACAATAAAAACTACTTATGATCAAGCTTTTTTTGTAGTCAGAGCAGGCACACTGAAATCTATTCTTTTCACGTCACCCCAGAAATTGTTGGGAGTCACAAGAAAAGGCCATAGGCTGTTATGTTGGGGACAGCGGAATCTCATAGTTCCACAAACCATAGTTCATGTTGTCACAGGGGCTGGAGTGGGCGCTGGACGCCTAAACACTTCCCCCATGTCGCATGGCAATGGCTCTTGCCTGAGCCGCATGATGAAGCCGGTATGACAAGAGAGCCCTTTTACAGCTTTAGCTCTCTTGATTGTAGAAAGGATTTGCTTCTTCTTTGAAGTATGCTAATGCAACTGTCCCTCGTGGGGGACTGGATGGATACAGGGAGTCGTAGTACTTTGCGCAATGCAATGTAGTTCCACAGTACGTGAATTAACAGGAGCATGCTGTGAGGTTCTGTACTCAAGCCATTGCTAGGCCCACGGTATTCAACCAAACTGGTTGGTCGGCACCTATAATAATGGTGAAAGGAGCGGAACTGGAAGACTCCTCCCACACAATTCTAGTAATTTCCCGTCGCAACTGCTATTGATTGGGAGTACCTAACTCGCATACCCACACATTAGTCAGTATATGGCAGCAAAGTATATTGCACATTAGTTAATCCTCAGTGTAAGGCACATACCCAAACAGGCATTATAAGCTTATAAAACTATTAATGCTGAAATAGACAACAAAGGTACCAGATCTACTGCATACGACAATGTTTCATCTCAGCAGCTGTGAATGGATACTGGGTACCTGATGGTGATGAGGTAATGTCTGCCAGAGGCTGTATGGGATACCACCACAGCTAAGTGTGTAGACTGAAAGTGGTAAAAAAATTTTTTTTTTTTGTAGAACGATAGATAAAATAAGTAAGTAATGAGAAAAGTTCAAGCAGAGTGAACCTTATCTTGTGGAAGAATAGCTTATACTGTAACCCTAAGGCATTTAGTACCATTGCTCTTAACATAATATTGCCTATGGATCATCTTAAAAGGGTAGCTCCCCTTACAAACATGATTAAGTATGTTAGTCACCAATTGACACCAGGATGCAATAAAGGCAGAGTATGCAGATTGAACATGTGCTAAATACTGAGGAACAACCACTCGCCTAACCTACTATTATGAGGGTTGTAGGGTTGGCCTCACATTTAACTTGCACAGTATAATGAATGTGTTGGGTTATACAAGTGCAAACCCAGATATAAGTGTTTATTGCAGCTGGGACAATACCTTTTTTTGGGCAGATGGGGCTTTTGCTAATAAAAGTGGTATTTCACCATAACAGCAGTGCCGGTTCGTAAGGGCCAATTACTGTAAGGTAAGCAATTTTCAAAATGCAGATAAAACAAAAAAATAAAAAAAATGTATACTTTACCTAATTCAGGACTTTTTTTTTGCACTTTCAACTTCTTCTCGTCTCTATAGTTACAGACCACCACCGTGTACTTTCCTGGTGGCTGATAATGCAGTGTAACTGTGATGTTCCCTGTGGCTGGGACAGCGAATACGCATATTTTAACACATGTGTACTCCAAGCTCTCCCCAGCCACAGGAACTTATTCTCAGACAGTCTCTGTTAATGCTGCCATACCACAAAGTCTACCAGTTAAAAGCTCAGTGATGGTCGGTAACCAAAGGAGACAGAGCATGTTGAAGGTACAATAAAAGGCTTGTATAAGATAAAGCATGCATTTTTTTTTTTAACCTGCATCAATTGCTTACTTTACAATAATTGGCGCTTTTAGCAAAACATTTTTTTGTGATGGATATAACCATTTAAAGAGGTTGTGCAGAAGAAAAACATGGTTGCTTTCTTCCAAACACAATGCCACACCTCGTCCATAGGGTAGATGTGGTATTGCACCTCAGCTCCATTTACGTCAACTGAGAGGAGGTACCAAAACACAGCACAGGAAAATGTAGAGCTTGGGGAGGAGTGTGGGGGGAGCCATGTTTCTCCAAACTTTGGTGACACTTTGAGCTAATCACACTATTGGGACCCAAAGAAGCCATTATAATGTAAATGGGAGCCTGGCAGTAAGTGTTCAGTTCCCCTATATCGTCAAACCATTACATGTTTCACGATGGCTGGAAGGGTAGAGATTAGAAGACTCAAAGTCACTTCCCAGTCTGGCTAATATAGGTAGATTAAGGGCATGTCCCCACTGCAAGGGTTTTCGGCCGGTTTTTCAGAGCGGCTGAAATACCCGGCCGAAAATTAGCACTATGAGGGCTCGTCGGGAATACTCGTGCAGCAGTCCCCACTGCTCGGGTTTTCGGACCAGCGGGCGCTCAAAGAAATTTGAGCACGTTATTCTTCCTTCAGGTTTCTGGACGGATGTTTGAACACCTCAATGGGAGACGGGAGGGATGTTCTCCGTCATCGCGGTGAAAAACCGCCCCCCCCCCCCCCGAAGCCGTGGGGGATGGCCGCAAAAACATGGACATAGATTACGGACGGCATATCGTTCCTGTGCAGTGTGCGGCCCTATAGACAGGTTCCCAAAACAGCATCTCTATGAACGGGTGGCTGCTAAGAAATGCTTTAATGACTAATTGTCTGGGTAGGTATGCCATCAATTTATCAAATGGGTTCGGACTACAGACTCCCACCAGCTGGTATAAAGCAACAATGGCACTAGATACTGTAACTTATAGGCTAGCAGGCCTTGCTAGATTAGAAGTTGCATAGGCGATTACTTCCGGTAGCAATTGCTGATGGGGCTTATACTTCTAGCTACCCTAGACGATATGTCTAAATGGTCGTGCAGGGGACAAATATCCTATAGTTCATCCTCCAATACACAGCCACATTCAACATTTCATAGTTAGACAAAGTATCCTCCAGTAAGATGATTTTGCGGTTATTAAAACCTGGACATGGTCAATATTTAAGACGTGAATGATAAAAACAAACAAAACAAAAACTGTAAATCACAGAAGTTTGATAGGAATTTACAAGACAATTGAATACATTTAGATACAGAGGTAGAAATTCGCTATACAATGTTCTCTAACTATATTTTACTTAATTCAAGGCACAACTGTAAAAGGTTCTCTATACAAAAACATTAAAAAAAAAAAAGTTTTATTTTGTAGAACACAAAAAACGAATCTTTACACCTCTACACATTTCACATGTACAAGAGCAGAATCACCAGGTCTGTTTCCAGCAAAGATGTTCCATCTGTTTGCCTGTAGCGTTCTCAGTGGATGGCGTGCAGGAGGTTACCGTCTACCATCCTTATAAAGGGATCACAAAATTCTTCAAGCATGGCAGACAGCCACTGCGTGTGTCGAAGCAATGTTCAGAAGAATGCAAGCACCTAACATTTTATTCTTTAGGTTACAGCTCAATTATCAGAAGATTTGTTTTCAAGAATGACAGGCTGCATTCAGAGGAATACTGGATTAACCACCGCTTCTTTTACTGTAATTAAAGGGTATGCACATTTTTATAATTTTAATGCAGAAAAATGAAGCAATTTGCAAAAAACAAATATTTTTTTTTTTTTAAATAGCTTGCTTCTACAGAGCTGTATTTGTTCTAAAACAGTTAATTAACAAAACCCTTGAAGAAATCTTGCCTAGAGATTGCTCCATAAAGGGCTTTAGCATCTTGTAAAACCCTGAGGCCAGCACATAGAAAAGAACGGGAAGAACTGCATAGAAGCTAAGGGGAGCTCCAATATAGGAGAGTGTGGCAACTTCAGGTATATCTGGATGAATCACCATACAACACGAAACGAATGGGGGACAGCAGCTCAAGCGCGGCCAGCTCTCTGTTCTGAGGCTGGCGTGTAGCTGGCCTCAAAGGAGGATTGGAAGCATGGGGATATCTTTGGAAAACTAGTGTCTGAGAAATACAAAAATCCAAAATATTTGTGTGTCATAGGCATCTTACACTGCAAGACACTCATCTGCCGACATGGAAGCCATTAAGAAATTCCACGAACATTGACTTTATACTTTGAAGGTGTTGTTTTTGCAAGTCGACCAACAATGAACTCATGCAGAACGCCTGGCAACAGTGAGAACATGAAAATCAATAGTTAGGTGTGTCAGGAACAATAAACCACTAACAACTTGTTGTTAGATATGAAAAATCCTCAAAAAACATATTAAGGTCTCAGTGGTGCTGCTCATGTGTGTATTTGACAACATGTGCATAAATTAGCTTGTGTTTTGACATTCTGAATTTCTCATCTAAAATATTTTATGGGAAATTGCTGAGGCTTCTTTCACTGTATAAGCAATGTTTTTCCATGTTTGGATCCCACAGTATTTATATGGAAGGAGAAGAGGGGAAAGAAGAAGAAAAAAAAAAAAAAAAAGCGGTAAAAAGGACAACCTTCTTATTGTGTTCTCACCCACCCTATATTTATTTTATTTTTTAATATATCTCACCGATACGATATAAAATAACAAAGCAATTATCCATGGTTTAAGCCGTGGTAGTCACTGCAGTATTTACTTCCTATTGGCACGTGACCTATAGTAGGGACATCAAAAGAATGGCACATGACTAAAGGTCAGTGGCATGTTGGGCACAGATTAGCATGTGACCACTGCAGCCAACTGGAAGTAGATAGGGGAGCTTCCACATCGATTAAAGAGGTGTCACATTTGGTCATCACTTCGGGAGATATTTTTATAAAAAAATTTTTTGGAGGGGAGGGGGGGGGGGGACAACACCCCTCCCCCCCTTTAAAAACCAAGCTGCTTGAGACCGCTTCTAATGGGTTTATATTTTAGGTCAAGTCAGAAGAATCAGGTAGATTAGAACTTTTGATAATATTACAAATAGAATAATAGCCAATGCCAGGCGACTACATGTGCATTTCTGTATTGTTTATTTCGCTGATATAAGGCCTAACAGTGTTTGGCTTTCCATTCAAATGGACATTAACTGATGCAAACTGAAAAATACAATTTTCAGGGGGAGGGGGTTCTTGTTTAACTCACTGGTTGTACGTATCTGTTAAAATACACTCCAAATACTTTTGTTTTTAAAATGCCTGAAGTTTGATTGTATATGAACAGAAAAGTTAATGGATTTAAAAAAAACGGTCCAGATACCCATCAGTTTGTATCTATTTTCCCTTGACTTAAGTGTAAGGTTATGTTCACATGTTGTGTTGAGTCCATGTGAACATATGCTTTGACACCGATGTTCACACGAGTGATCTCCGATGCGAGTCATTTCAGATCTGTTCTAAGAATTGACATGTCAATTCTTGGTCCGAAGAGCCTGCTGCAGCCAAAACGCATCCAAACACACAGCTGCATGTCAAATACGTGTTGGATCTCATCGCTGCATTGCTTTTGGATGCGATTTTCTATGCAAAAAAAATTGTACCCAAACACCACAGAAGGGTTCTTTGCATTCTCCTCTCCCCCCCCCAAATAACGGAGCCACCTGCTAGCCTAAAAACGCCACTGAAAATAATGGCAAACATTCATTTCTGATTCTAAAACAGAACAAAACAATGGAAAACCAAAAGCACAAATCAGACCAAAGGAGTCACTGGGCCTCATTACCGTTCAGTGGAAACCATAGTCAAATTCACAGCTGCCCTCACCTAACTACAAAATGCCCCATATACCCTGATACAGCAATAGACAAAAAAAAAACATGGTCCCTACATATGGAAGAGTGAATGCTGCCCTGCAAGGGTTGTGCATAGCTGCAGTTATTAGTGCATTGCTCTTTTGAATAGTTATTAACCATAGTCTTATCCATAGATGCCTTCGCCAGCTACAGATGAGCAGTACACTTTAAGATGCCAAACTTAGTTAGCACATTCTTTGCTTCTATTACTGAAAAAAAATAAACCTGAATATTTGTATTTGTTGATTGAAAGATTCCTTACCATTTTATTATTGCCTCCTCATATATGACATAACAGTGCATTTAAGAAAACTGGTTACCCTTGGTTTACTGTTGTACAGTAGCTCTACAGAAACGTTATTGCTACATTTAAGCCTTTCATGTGTCTTTAGTTGGTCACATTTACAGTGTGCAAAAACAGATTGGAGGAGCAACATGACTGAGGAGAGTCCACCACGTGCTGCAGTGTACAGGGAGGGGGGGGGGGGGGGAGAAATAATAATATAGATACATGTCAATGCACAAGTGCCTTTTCCAATTGAGTCCTTAAAGAAGTTGACTGTTCAATAAAGTCAGTCTAATCACAAGAGTGAAACGTGATAAAAAAAGAAATTAAATTCCATTTTTAGCTTCATTGTTGTTTGTGGCTTGTTTCCTTTGAGCAATAAAGGGGTACATGCACTTGTCCGCTCCCAGGAACCGGTACATACAGACCACAGCTTCGAAGGGCAGAATGCTGTAGGTAAAAAGATAGCATGGATTACTGGACAAGCATGGATAATGAAAACAACCTATTACAGAGCTCTACTACTAATGAAACTTGTGACAATAGGATTTACATGGCCTCCTTGGAGCCAGGTCAAAGTTTAGATTGTGGCCGCAATGTGGCCCAAACTGTGCGGTTTTCAAGTTGAATTTGGCTATAAGCAGTTTACTAGTTTGCAGCCACATGGTATACTTCTATTTAACCGCAAGTGTGTAAGGCCTCTAACAATTAAGAGGTTTGAAGGCAATTTCAAATTGAAAATTGCACCCACTTGCATGTTTTAAGAGCCCCTGCCTTACAAAAGGAAGCACAAGACGGAGTCAATCTAATCTGACTCTTGGAGACCCAGAACACAGCATTAAGTGGTGGCAGAACTGTATCTTAAATCGCGCACTGGTAAACTAGACTAATAACTGAGCACATATCTCAAGTTTAAGGCCTGAGGGCCAAATCAAGACCGCCATGTCCTTCTATATGGCCCACAAAAGCTCAGACACCGAGCAGAGATTGACGAAGTCTGAATGCAGAAGGACCAGCTCTCCATGTCTCCAGCCAGTGCTTTACAGAAGTAGTGGTGCCTGCACCGGATTCAGGGCTCCACACTGCTCTGTTAAGCAACTCACAAGCTGTGGCACAGCTCCGAGAGCCCCATCTAGGCACCCTAGCCCCTTTACAAGGTAGAGGAGATGGGGCTATTATAGAACATTAAAGAGTCTTTGCCCTTTATGGACCATGTGGCGCACCACAGCATTTTGAGGGCAACAATAATGCTGATGTTGCCCTCCTGTGCATTAGGGTATGTTCACACGGCTTAACTGCAGGGCGTACAGAACGCCCCCCAACAAGCCGGGTCTCCGGGAGTCACGCTGATATGCACGGGGGTGGGGCCGGCCCCATAGACTAATTAATAAATGACATGTCAATTATCTCCCTAGGCGTACAATACGATCATATTGTACAGCCGGGGAGAGGAGGCATAATCCATAATTCTCTATGAGAACTGGGGATTACTGCAACGATAGGAGTGCATCTCGCTCGTATTAGAGCACAGTATGCTCTCAATACGTGGCAAAATGTGTCCCAAAATAAGCCGTGTGAACTTAACCCTTACAGTAACATGAAGATCCCATTGGTCATGCTACAATAGTGCACGACTATACATATTCGGCCCTCTCACCCATCAGCAGGCAATGCAAGCACCAGCTTGTGTCCAGCTTCTGCTCAATATTAGAATAGGCTACTGTTTAACCCTCTCGTGAACAGTAGAGACCCTCAATAGTTACCTTTTCATGCAGGTCACGATGTACATGAGTCGAGGTGTACAGATCATCGGCTGGTCGGTGAGAATGGCTCGCATGGCCTGCTTCACACAGTAATCTGGTTTCAAGGGCGGGAGGAAGGGCTCAATTTCTTTTCTGAAAGATTAATGTTCCAGTGAGTTTTATTTACACATTCCAGCTCCATGTCTGTATCGACCTCATAACGTGCATTGTAATTAATGAGGTGACCTGGAAGGGAGCGCTTGTCTGTCTGCCGTCTGATACGACTATCTGCAATTGCTCAGAAAAAGGCAGACGTGGAAGGGGGTGTCCAGAGCTTTATCTTTTTTTTTTTAAGGTGGTGGGAGGGGGACTGCCATACGTGCTTATAACAAATCAGCAGCTTCAGGTTTTACAGTAAGGCATTAAAGATTCTCCGGTAATTAAAAGGCCGGTATAATCTGTGCCAGGGCACGCTTTACAAAAGATTTCCTGCAGTTTTTTTTTCCCCCCCTTCCAAGGAGAATCACTATTCCAAATTTCAAACCAGTGCTGTGTTGACTAAGACAAAACTCGCTCCCTCTAATCCTGTTAATCCTTTGGATTCAAGTAAAATAAGCACCCAACATGGAAATCCCATATGTCCAGTGCTCATTTTGGACACTGCACATAATACATGACTTTATGCCTTGATAGGCGGCCATATCCAACCTCAAGAGTCGAGATTCTTGCATAGAAAAAAGGGGAAGGGAAGGGGGAAGTAGCTTCCAAGCAGCGCTCAGACTAATTTGTACCGTTTTCACTTGAGGCTGGAGCTACATTGTAAGTAAGTGTTATGCAAGAATTTAAAGGGGTTGTCCAGCAAATTTTTTTAGGTTTTAAATAGGATATTGTGGTTCGCTTCAGGCAAAAAAAAAAAAAAAAAAATTAACGCACACACGAAGAACACTACTCACACTTTGGATCCAGCGTGGACCAGCCCATAAAGTCAGCGTACTTTTAATCAGGATCATCATTCTGCCTGCGACACGTGGGCCAAATTGCCATTATCCAACATTGTCATGCGGAAGTGCTTTGAATGGCGATATCAGCCAATAGTCACACCAATGTGAGCAATACATCCTGGTTTAACAAAGAGATGTGAGGAAACAGGATAGACAAGCAGCGAGACTGCATCGTTGGATTCAAGGAGAGAGGAAAGGGGTTTTTTTTTTTTTTTTTAAATATTATCTGGACAACCCCTTTAAGTTGCTGTGGCTGGAAAAAGTGTTGGTCTAAACATGTACAAATGTGATTGGAGTGCAACTTTTGGCACCTGTAACCATTAATTGTCAAGTCACTTCGCAGAGTCCTACATTTTCAGGGGTCAAATAAAAAAAAATAAATCCACGCGCTTCAAACATCCTCACTTCAAGCATTACTATGAAGGATGTAGTCAAAATTTGTTTTCTTTGTCATTATAAAGTATTTCAACATTTTTGGAATGAAAGTGACGTTTTACTACTAGGTTTGGATGCTGCAAACTGAGATTCAATACTAAACAGTTGTGCCTGGCTTTCAACCACTCCTGTGCATCCATTAATCCATTACCCGTAGACGTTGGAAATACTAATGAGCTGACTAGTTGATGTAATTTTCTTCAAATTAAAGTTTTACTAAGACAGTGAGTTGTCGTCTATACAGTTGGAAGGAAACTGAAAAACAGCAGAAAGAAGCTGAAAAGCCTTCATCAAAAAGAAACACTGAATAGACCTCTATAGAGTTGTGGAGCCATCTTTTGTCTTGTGTAAAATGCGATGTGCAACTCTTTGAAAGATGGAACCCAAGGAGGCATAAGAATGAGCCTATAATAGTCAAAAAGCACATATGCAAACCAAAAAGGGAACTAGTAGAATGGGAAATTGTCTTGCCCTGCCTGCAAATATAGATAATACACACATCTACAAGCAACTGATTTGCATTGTATAAGGAAAATAAAAAAAAATAAAAATAAAAAAAAAAAATGTAAAAAGGGGTGAGGGGGAAGGGGCGAGGGGGATGGGAGGGCACAGAACGACATTGTGATAGTCAAGGACACAAATTCTCTTTAGGCACTGACCTAGATTGCTGCCAGCCACGGACATGGCACTGTGTTCCACCTAGATAGGGGTGCAGACAAAGTAGCTTTAAATCCCCATCTTTGCTCTGCACAAGCCTTTCAGTTCTATGTGAGTAGATCTATGGAAACCCACAGCACCAAACTTGCTTGCACAGTAATCCTGTGTTTTATAAAAGGAAAGAATTGCATACATTTGGATTAACCCAAATTTTACAGTAAATGCAAATCAAAAATTCCAGTATGAAGAGCCAATGTCAAACAATACTTGCTCAAAACTATTTAAAAAAAAAAAAAAAAAAAGAAAAAAAAAAAGAAAGGGACAAATATCTGCAGATGTGGAAAACTATAGAATACGTCCCACTTCAAATGCAACTCAAATGCCAACGCGAGACAACATTCAGACACTCGCTATATAGCCATATAGGAAGGGAAGTTGACACAGTGGCTCATACTCAATGTCTATTGCTAGAATACAGGGATGGATAGCTCACCACTCTAATGAGCTCTGTCTGCCCATGAACTGTAGAGAATGTTATAATAGGTTTCTATATACTACAAAAGGTATATCTAGCATAGCACAACCTGATGAACTAATCTGTCCAAAGGGTTTGCTGGGGAGTTTCAGTTTAAAGGGGCATTGCCTTGATGAGCTAGAGCCTTTGGGACAACACAGAGGAAAGCGAATATTCCAGCAGTGGAACTTTTCCTCCAACCCTTTATGCCGTGTGAACAAAAACCAAGAGGAACTGGCAACTGTAACAATATGGCCATGATTCATTTCCATCATTTTGGGAAGGAATGCCTTTGTGGTCTGGAGGAGGAAAGAAAGCCGTAGTTAGTGGACAATACTGCATTTGCACTGTTATCTAAGACACTGCAGGCAGATTAGCTAAACAGCAGCCATCAATGCGTTTACCATCTGCCATCAATGGAACAATAGCATGTAAAGTGACAATGCCAAACGGCATCAGCCACGGTTCTATTTAAACCAGTTTCCTAACAGAGAACAAGCTAGAGCATGTTGCTGTATGTGACAATGAAGAGCGCAAAATGCGTTCTAGCTATAATTACTTTGCTGCAAGGTCCTTCCAAGGCTGATCCGCTTTATGGAGGTAAAAAAGCTGTGCATATGGGGGGAGTTGCAATATCTTTGCATTATCTCCCGCTTCAGAGATGTTGTACAGAACGCAAAGTTTTAGATATTACATGGACAAAGAAATCCGCCCAACATAAGACTGGCTCTTATTAAAAGCTGCCTCTAGAAGACAATGCAACACTGACAGTTCACAAGGATATAGGCCGATACTGCAGAGCGGGGCGTTTTTAGAGAGTCCTCTTATGTGCCAGATAGGATGTACAAAGACCAGACTCACGTCTGTAAGGCTTCCAGAAAATCTCTGTAATATGGAAACCAAATAAAGGGGGGGGGGGGGGGAAATTGTGTGTGGCAGACACTGCAAAGAGCCTTTCATTCTTTATCTACACCCCTTCCCTCCCAAAAAAAGTTTAGCTTAGGTACGCTCCTGCCCATATTAAAATCCTGCAGGACATGTCCAGTCCCATTTGAGCAAAAGGAGGAGTACAATCCCAAGACACCCCACCGTCAAACCAGGATGCATTGGGGGTGGGTGGGGCTTCATACTTGCCGTTTCTTGCCTAAGGGGACGGGGTGCAAGATCTTTACAAGATTTTGGCCAACACCTCTCCTATTCCTGTAGTAAGACGCCCTGAAAAAAAACGGCCGCAAATGAGCACAATTGAGTGCTCTATGGAAAACCCGTGCAGCAAGTCCACATCGGCAGGTTTCCGCTCGGCTTGGTTTTGCCACACGCGTGTCCGCTCATAAAAACTTGAGCAAGCACCATCTTCCGTCCGAAAAACGGACGGTGAATTGTGCTTCTCAATGGGAGCGGCTCTTCTCAGTCACGCTGGGAGACAAGTAGCCGACCACTCCACCCCACGCTTGAGGCCGTGGGGGACGGGCGCAAAAACGGACAAATAAACCGCGCCGCCCAAACCGGCGGTATTTTCCTGTGCCGTGTGAACGCGCCCTAAGGAGCACTTCTGTAAGAATCATTTCAAGGTCCTGGGGTGACCTAGCCAATCTCCAGACCTGAACCCAATTGAAAATCTTTCGAGGAGTGTGCCAAAATCCCTGCTGCAGAGTGTGCAAACTCAGTCAAGAGTCTGACAGGTAATGCTCTGACCTTCTGTATTTTGCAAGTATAAAGGTTTTGCATCAGAAATAATTAAGCTCCGTTTCTCTATTGTATCAAATGCTTATTTCAGGCAATAAAAAAAACACAAACAAAAAAAAAAAAAAAACCTTTGGTGGCCTGGATCCCACAACATAGGGCAATAGTACCACGTATTGAGTGGGATGAGAAGCCTCCCTTCACCATTTGTGTTGTGTTTGCTAAGCAGGCCGCAAAAAAATGCTCTTGCGGGCGGCCCTATGTGTCGAGCAAATCCCATCGCAGTGGGGACTGCTGCTCGGGTTGTCCATAGAGCACAAATGTGCTAATTTTTGGCCGGTTTTTCAGACGGTCTGCAAAACGCCTGAAAACCCGTGCCGTGGGGCCATGCCCATACAGTGATTTGTTTAGATTCTCTCACAGTTGGAGGTCTGTAATTGTTATTGTAGGTACGCTTCATTCCTCGTAGGTGGGAAGACTTGCAGACTCGCCAGTGTATCAAATACTTATTTTCCCCACTGCAGATGAAGACCGTCCTCCTCTTTATTTTCTTATTTCAGCCTTTGAAGACTTGGCCTGGTCGTAAGGGAAAAGCATTTGTCTCAATAAAAAACCTCTTATGCCAAGAATAACAGGTAGTTTTCAGATCTCCTTGCACTTTTAAAGATTTCCAAGTAATTATCTTGAAGCTTTACCTAATTGTTTCGTGAGACTGATACAAGATGTTTCATTGTGGTTCCCCTGAAAAAATCAAATCTGCTGTAATTTCTAACTCTACTGGTGCCAACTGCTGAGCACAGAGTAATCATTGTAACTTAATCAACAAACTCCTGAGAACCATCTTGTGTTTGTTTAAGATCTAACAAAGTTCTGTGTTTGGAAGCCATGTCACTTACCATGTCCGCAAACATCCGCTTTCTTTGTTACGGCACTTGCCAATTCAAAAGCAAAGTGTTGCTGGGGGAGGTTTCAGTGACGAGATGAAAATAAGCGCGTGCTTATATTCTATAGAAAATTCCTAATTTGGTAGCCTGAAAACCATTAGATCCGACACAGGCAGGTCTTCCAAAAGCAACTTCTGTCTGAACATCTCCCGTCCTTATTACAGAGCAGGCCTGCAGGCGCTAAGAGCCTAATCCATGCTGGCTTATAGCACGCACGAAGGAGGGAGGAAAGCGAGGTTATGAAGACAGACAACTGCCAAAAACCCAGGATTAGGAAGGAGCTGCACAATGTGGCTCGGTGCTCGGTTTTCTAGGGAAAGGTTTTAACCACGTTTAGGATTTTCTCTTGTAAAGAGAAAAAAAAAAATTTAAATAAAATTTTTGGTTCATGACAAATACTCAGTGCAAGCTATATTCACACGGCAATAATTGCAGGACGTTTTTCACCCCGCAATTACGCCCCATGTACGGGGAGGGGGGGCGTGTTGGGGCCCGGCGCACTCACCCTCTTAGAATTCTTATTATTCTCGGAGGCATATACGCCTAGTGAATAAAGGACATGTCCAACTTCTCTTCCCGATCACCGTATTGTCGCGTAGAGGGAGGAGACGTAATCCAGAGTTCCTATATTTGGAGGAAACTGTGGTATTTACCCATAATGACTGCGACGTAACACGCACAGTACGGCCCGAACTACGGCGCGAGATACGTCCCAAAATAAGCCCCGTGAACATGGCCTAAACGCTGGTTTCATCCAAGTGTATAAGACCCATATAGTCACCAGGATAGAAAAATTAAACACCCACAAAGACATTAGTCCCACAGCTATGGATGTAGCACCTGTCTGGAGTAAGGCTATGTTCGGCACGCATTTCACGCCGGATTTGCGCTCTAATATGAGCAAGATGTGCGGCGAAAATTACGGCAATCCATAGTTCTCGCTAGAGATAGCTACGATGGGGAGATAAGCGTCCACGGTAATGACAGTCTATGGGGCAGGGGCTTCCCCCCCACGGGAGTACGTGCCGATCAGCGCGACTCCAACCACCCGGCACAACTGCGGGGCGTACTGTACGCCCCACAATTACGCCGTGTGAACATAGCCTAATGGATGATGCTCTAGTGGGCAGCGTAGTGGCTTAGTGCTTTTGCCCTGGGTTCATATCTGACCAAGGACAACATCTACAAGGAGTTTGTAGGTTCTTCTCCTGCTGGTACGGGCTTCTTCCAGGTACTCTGGTTTTTGTCATACTCAAAGTATACAGAAAGATGGATTCAGATTGTGAGCCCCAGTGGCGACAGTAACTGATGTGAAGAATGACATCTCTGTACAGCGCCATGGAATAGAACAGTGCTACAGAAGTGAATACATTTAGCACGAGACGGCCCAAGTCCAGGGCAAAGAGTTTAAAGCAGGCATCCTCAAACTGCGGCTCTCCAGCTTTTGGGAAACGACAACTCCCATCATGCATTTATATCATCTAACAGTGGGAATGATGGGAGTTGTCGTTTCCCCAACAGCTGTACAGTCCTGGCCAAAAGTTGAGAATGATACAAATGTTCTTGTATACAAAGGCGTGCATTCAGGTTTTTATTAATGCAATTTCATATACGCCAGAATGTTATAAAGAGTGTTCTGTGCGTAACAGCAATTACAAATTAAAAAAAAAAAAATAAATTGCAAAGGCATTTAGTTGCCTAGAAAATGATTAACTTTTTACCCCATAAAACACATTTTAAACTTATTGAAGCCTCTGCCTTCAAAGGACCAGCTAAACAATCTTCGTTTCAGTGATTGCTCCATTAACCACCAGGTGTGGGGTGTTGATGAGGAAAGGGCTGGAGGATCAATCTGTCTGATTAAAACAATCACACCACTGGACAACTTTAAAAGGAGGCTGGTGTTGGCTTCATTGTCTTCTCTTCTGTTAACCATGGTTATCTCTAAAGAAACATGTGCCAGTTCATCATTTGCTACTGCGACTCAACAAGACTGTGCCTAACATGGTGCAAGAGTTTCGCAGCTAGAAGATGTGCACCTCCGTCAACCAATCTATCGCATCGCATCAGTGAGAGGTTCCATTGTTGCATATAGGCTCCAGGGCGCCCAAGAAAGACCAGACATAGCGCCCAGGACCGTCTCTTAATAGCTTGTTTCAGCTGTTGAATCGGGCAACAGCAGTGCAGGCTTGCTCAGGAATGGCAGCAGGCAGGTGTCGCAGTGCATCCTGCACGCACTGTGAGGCGTAGGAGCTCATGGAGCAAGGCCTGGTGTCAAGGAGGGCAGCAAAGAAGCCAGTCTCTCCAGAAAAACATCAGGGACAAGATGATATTCTGCCAAAGATACAGGGAGTGGGACTGCTGAGGACTGGGGTAAGTCATTTTCTGCTGATAAATCCCGCTTTTCCGTAATGTTTTTTTGAACATCTTGAAAAACTAGCTTGGTTCGGAGGAGAGGACATGGGTGAGCGGGATACCACCAGTCTTGTCTCATGCCCTGGTAAAAGCATCCAGAAACCATTCATGGTGTGTGGGTGTTGCTTCTCTAGCCGAGGGAATCGGCTCTTATCAGTCTTGACTAAAAAAAACACATCCATGAATAAAGAAATGGTAACCAGAATGTACTCCATGAGCATCTTCTCCCAAACCGTCATCCAAGAGCAGTTGGTGCATCAACATCGCCTTTTCCAGCTATGATGGTATAGCTCTTCCATAAAGCAAATGCGTGTTAACTAAACAGATGCTTTTGGGTCCATGGGCCTGGAAACTCCCCAGATCTTTTCCCATTGAGAACTTGTGGTTCAATCATCTCAAGAGCGGGGTGGACAAATAACCATAAATAACCAGGGGGCAACCACGATCATGGAAAATATATTTGTGTCCTTCTCAAACTTTTGGCCATGACTGTAGGGCTGCAGTTTAAGGATGCCTGGTTTAAAGCATAAGTTATGGGAAAATGTATGGAAAAAAGAAGGAACACAAACGCCTCTATAAACCTCTAGTCCGCAGCTTTGAGCATCTAAGGCGCACCATGTACTTTGCATTGTGTTCCATGACCTCTTATTACACTTATGTGTACACACAAATCAGTAATTACTTATTAGGCATAAACGTGTGAAACCGGACAAGCGGTTACATGTCACTTCATAGCTTTAGTAATTGGTTCTCAACGTTCTTGTTTATGGCAAATTAACTTCTAACAGTCCTGCACTTCTTCCCATCCCTTCCCCAGAATTCTTCAGTGCTTTTCATGAAACACAACAGAGGAAAGGTTTAGCCGCACAAAAGACTCCACAGCTGCAGTGTCAGGACAAATTAGGCAAAAAGTAAAGCAAGTGGGGGAAACAAGGAAGTAACATATTGAGGACTATGGGGCAGCTTCATAATTACATTTTAGGATAATGACTTTTACAGGCAGATTAACAAAGGTATCGGGTCCTCCTCCCTCTTTCAGCTTACCCCCCTTCTGTCTCTGCAGTCAGAGGCTGTGCCGTAACTGAATCTCGGTCTCTCACATTACTTTTTTTGCTTTTATAGACGCACACATGTTATGTTAGTACGGTTGGTCGAGAAGATAGTGAACACTCCGACACCAGGATTGGTCTATGGATCACAAATAAAGGTCGGAAAAAAAAAGGTAAATCCGTAACACTAACCTAAGAGATGCCAAAAGCACATACAACAGGAGACTAGATCAGAAATTTGATATTAATCCAGTTTAAGGACCCCATATTGCCTCAGCAAACAAATACAAGTTAGTATCCCAAGAAGTTTTATAAAGGGCTCCAAAATGCCAGCTTCAAGTAATGGGGTCAGGTTAGATAGGAGACAGCCTCCTGCGACCCGCTCATGTGGTCACTTCTAAACTCAGTCTCTTAAGGCTAGGTCCACACAGCAGACAGAAATTGTCGTGTGGTGAAAGGAGGGGGGCGGGGACCTAAAGATGAGCTTAAAAATACTGACCTGTGTAGACTACAGGTTGTTTTTTCTATTACAGTCTATGGGCTTGATAAACGGTCAGATCTTCAGCAGCTTCAAACTACTAAAACAGACCGTTTTCGTGTGCTGTATAGACATAGCCTAAGAGTCCAGTCATAAGAGCTACAGTGTAATGTGTGTGCACTTATGCCTTCTCTTCTCACACATGTCCCAATACTTCTAATTAGATGTTTTGTTCAACTGGAAGTGATAACCGCTGGTTACAATTTTTTGGGGCACCAAACTTAAAGACTATGCACTGGTCGAGCTTAATTTAAAGTTTAGGTGATCCTATGTACATGTAGAGATTAGGATACCAAAGAGATGAGACCGCAGATCGCTTCAAATAAACTGCTCGGTGGTCCTGGCTAATGACTAAAACAGATAACACAGGAGACGGGGGGAAGAACAAGAAAGGGAAAAGGAATTTCAGCACAGTTCAAAAGAAACTTTCTAACTACAAGTGTTGTAATAATGCCAAGAAGTGACTACGATCGCTGCTGCTGGGGAAAAAAAAATGTTAAGACAAAACCGAAATCAATGACGACATACAGGAACTATGTAAATAATCAAAGCGTGCAGATTGGACGCAGAGAGGCCGATAATGATTGGCGCACACCAATACTTATCAAGTGTCATATGAGACACTCCTACTGCAAAAGATTACTCACTTACCTTTTTGAACCGGGGGCCCCAACCCCCTTTTCTACCGGGACTGGTTTGATTTTACAACAATTTTCCATGGCCCGGGTTTGAAGGGGGGGGGGGGGGGGGGGTGGATTTTGAGAAACACATTTAAAAAAAAAAAAAAAAAACCCATAAAATGTATCTGTCTTTTGGGGGATAGCAGTATTTTTATAATGGAGACTGATTGTCGCTCGTGGGTCACTTTATATTAACAATGCTGACCCCAGAGTGATAATCAGTCTGCGTAATATTTTTTCCATTATAAAGTTATAGTATCTTGTAATAGCCCCTGTCATTATAAGGGTTTTGCCCCTGTAATAATATTCCCCCCCAGTAGTGTAGTGATGTAGCGCCCCCCAAAGGCACCAGGACAAAAAAAAAAAAAAACAAAAAAAAAAAAAAAAAATCACTCACCTTTCCGGATCCTCGGCCGAGTTTCCCCCTCCCAGCAGCCGAACGCAGCGAGCGGTGCGGGGGGTGTGAGTCATGGGCATCACACTCCCTGGCGCCGCTCACGCTGCAGATGCGGGAGCTCAGTGAGCGCCGCAAACTACAGCGAGAGGGGAAAACAGGGGGGTGATTGAATCGCTCCTGCTTTCCCTTTAACGATACAAACCCCACGATGTTTCGCAGCTCTAGGCTGCACGCGGTTAAGCAGCCGCCAGACCACCCGGACTAAATCATGGCGGCCGGCTCTGTTAGCCCGGGGCGCGGACGGCGGGGATCGCTAAGGCCCGGGGCCGGTCCGCGACCAGCGGTTGGGGACCTGTTCTAGACCAAATAACACACCAGCTATAAATAAGGGGTATCCACCATATTGGTGTCATGCTGTCCAAAATAATTTCGGGACTAAAGAGTTAAGGGCCGTTGACACGGCTTATTGCAGGGACGGATTGTAGCCGTACTGCGCTGCAATACGGCTGGAATCCGTCCCAGCCATTACAGTAATCCACAGTTCTCATAGAGAACTATGGATTCTGTCTCTCCTACCCGCTCGGCGAATCCGCCAGTTGGGGAGAAAGTCACCTGCACATTATCCCGGCGGGATACGAACCGTGGATAAAGGGAAAATTATGGGGCCGGCGGGCAGTGCCCCCGCCCTTTACTTAAGGTGTAATTGCAGGCGAAATCCATCCTGCAATTATGGCTTGAATAAGCCGTGTGAACCGGCCCTTAGGGTATGTTCAAACGGCTTAATTACGTCGGGTCTTCAGGAGTCATGCTGATCGGCACGTATTCCCGCGACTAGCATTACTTGTGCCGTGAATAAATGACATGTCAATTATCTCCCCGCGCCTACAATACGATTGTATTGTGCGAGCAGGGAGAGGAGGCGTAAGCCATAGTTCTCTATGAGAACTGTGGATTACCGTAATGATTGGGGCGCATCTTGCTCATATTAGAGCGCAGTACGCTCGCAATACGTGGTGAAAAGCGCCCCCAAAATAAGCCTTAGGGAATGACTAGCCATCAATGAAGCTGAGCTTGCAAGAAACAACCTCTTCAGCTTATACAACCAGGTGGCCTCTGTATAGATTGTGTGTCAGGAATGAGGTTAGATGCCATCAGGATGAAGCAGGGAAACCTTTTTTGTTTGGGAGAGTTTCCTTGTCTTACCCTGACAGGACCAGTTTCAGTCCTTGACAAAGTATATGTGCAACTTCTGCACAATGCTGTATATCCCATCTGTATTTTTTTCCCCAGCAAGAGACAACAGCACACTTACTTTATGTAAAGAGGTGCACATCATCTCTGGCCAGTAGCAATCAATAAAGATCCAGTCAAGCAAAGGAGACAGCACTCCAGATACTTCATGCCAGCTCCAAGAAAGATTTTGGCAAATAGATCTCAAAAAGTTAGGTCTATATTGTCTATATGTGCCAGAATAAATCTTACCTTGGACTGTAGTGTCCTGTGCTTGAATTATGTAGGTTTGAATGCAACAAGTTTGAAGAGGAAAAATACTAGGAGGCTGCTCAACATACAAAGTTATATATATATATATATATAAAAAAAAAAAAAAAGCTACAACTGCATAAAAAACAAACATACTAACTATACACACACACTTTGTACTCACTTCTGCTCCAGCGCTGAAGCAGGCAGCGGTGTCCCATGGTCACTTCTCACTTCCCTTATCATTCAGCACCACTGCAGACAATCAGTGGGTTCTGCAGACACGTGCCACTCCCTTGACAAAGGTGATTCGTTTTACTACATTTATGCACAATTTTGTACATTTCCGCTGGACAAATCCTTTAAATTTTTTAGCTACTCTTCTACAGAAGGCTACATCTACACAGCAACTGTAAGGCCTCGTTCACACAGCTTATTTTGCCGCGGATTGGCGCCGTATTTGCACTGCAGTACGGCGCCAAACCGTAGGACTAAATACGGTAATCCACAGCTCTCATAGAGAACAGAGGATTCCGTCGCTCCTCCCCGCTCGGCGAAACCGCCGCGGGGGGAGAAAGTGACATGCACATTATTTACAGCGCGGACGCGCCGTAGATAATGCATTGTCTATGGGGCCGGGAGCGGCGCCCCCGCCGCGCTCCAGCCCCCCCCCCCTCCCCTTATTCACGGCGGATTTGTGAGCGCAATCCGGCTCACAAATCCGTCGGGAATAAGCCGTGTGAACACGGCCTAAAACGTCAGCAGAAATCTGATGGTATTTTCCAATTGCCGTACCATGGTTTATGGAGCGGATTTGCGCCAAAAACTGCAGTCTGTCTTCGGATCTCAATGGGCCCAGTACATTGAACTGTACTAGAATCTATGGTAATGTGGCAGATTATAGAATCGGTTCAATAAACCAGCGTTTTTGAAAACATGAGCTGAGCAGACTCCAGCTTGGATTTTCTAGTGAAGTCTATGGCACCGATTTACCGTCGGATTTTAAATACTTAAGCTGGGAAGGGGAGAGGAAACCCCCACCCCCACCCCACACACACAGACTAAAACCCAGTGCCGTGGAGACATGGCCTTTATATTTTATCACCAGCAGTTGTCCAGCAACTGATTCTCTCATTGATGGCAAGACACTCCAAAAACTAAGTTGCACGAGATCAGACAGACATTGTGGTCTTCCAGAAGCCCCCCCCCCCGCCCCCCTTCAGGATCTGTGCCCGGTATTTCAGTCCCATCCAGATAGTGGAAGCAAGCTAAAAGCCCGTATAGGACACATTTTCCCTTCCAAGTCTGAGGCATGACTTGTCTAGCCCGGCGAGCACATTCACTACCAGGGTCTGCACCATGTGATGCAAGCAATCTCCATGCTTCACAGTAGATGTGAACAGGTTCCTACCATACTGCTTCCAGCTGCTAAGGGGTATGATACGAAAAGCTCGTTACCACTGGAATTGGCCGCCTCCATCCTACAGATGGCTCTGGTCACTGGAGGCGCTAGATGACATCAGGAGATGCC
The DNA here is from genome assembly GCA_025379985.1 of Phyllomedusa bahiana. NCBI lineage: Eukaryota > Metazoa > Chordata > Amphibia > Anura > Hylidae > Phyllomedusa > Phyllomedusa bahiana. Next base: position 34,960 of record JAODAL010010571.1, read on the forward strand.
TGTAGACATCTGTTCTCTGCCCAGTGGAGCATGTTCATTATATTTTACTCTCACATGGGTGTATGCATCTGCTGAAAAGCCAGTGCTGAAGTGACAGATTGTCTGCAGCGACGACACTAAACCCAGAACGTCATCGCTAACTGCACAGCAACTTTCTCATAGAAACTTTTTGCCACACTTTAATTGAATTTGTTTCAGTAAAACAAGACTAAAGAACAGCGTAGTTACTGGCAGACCTCGTGCTCTAACTGCAGTAGACCCTTATCCATAATGCACCAGCACTAAAGAAACAGATTCTAAAATGAGCCTTCCTGGCTCACCAAGTGCTCAGCGGGATGGACCCGAGGGCTCCTTCAGGGAGAGGCACTTTTTCTCTAGTCAACCCTTGCATAAGGTGCTGCTTTAAAGAGAACCTGTCACATAGGTTATGCCCCCTTGCTGAGGACAGCACAAGCTAGTGTCAGACCTGCTGTTTCCAGCGCTGTGTCCCTTATTCTGTAGTTTATGCTCAAATCTGCAGTTTTCAGGCAGAAGAGTCATTCGAAGAGTCCTTCAGAGTGTCAGTTTTTTTTTCAAATCCAGCCAATCGGAGGCTAGCCCCGCCCACCTCAACTGATAAACCCATTACTTTGAATAGGTAGAAACATGTGAAGAACTGTCAGGTGGGCGGAGCTAGCCTTTGGTGGGTGGGGCTAACACCTACTCATGAATAAGATTTGAGCATCAAATGTTCTAAAACTGCTGCATCTTACAGAATAAGGGACACAGCGCTGGAAACAGCAGGTCTGTCACTAGCTTGTGCTGCCCTCAGCAAGGGGGCATAATATATGTGACAGGTTCCTTTTAAGGGCACTTGCTACAATAACAAAAAGTACCAAACGGTGAAGGCTAGGCACTGGTCAGTTACGTACATGCACTCCATACTACAGAAGACTGCATAACAGCTACAGAGATTTACATTGCTTTCAATGTAAGGCTATGTTTACACGGCTTATTTGCGGGGTGTGGACGGGGGCACCTCGCTGGCCTATAGACATTCATTACCAGCGGCGCGTGTACACATGTCACTTATCTCCCCCCGCGGCGTATTCGCCGAGCAGGGAGAGGAGTCGTAATCCATAGTGCTCTATGAGAACTGCGGATTACCGTAATGACTGGGACGAATTCCAGCTGTAATTCGCATGGTACGGACTGAATTAGGTCCCATTTTAAGCCGTGTGAACATAGCCTAAAACACGCATCGGCGGTCGGACGAGTGATCCCGAGTGCCTGTTTTACATGCGTCTTTCTGATCCGTTCAAAAACTTATGTCAATGCTTGTTCCATTTGATGCAGCAGACGCCCTATTTAAAACTAGATGGTGCATTTCTGCACGGCACCTGTGTAGTGGATGCGATTTATACAGCACTTTTGAATGTGTTTTTCAGATCCAACGCGCTGTGTGAACATACCCTAAAGGGTTTTCCCACTAGACACATTTATGGCATTTCAAGTTCCCACACCTAGCCGTGAGATTGGCAAGCTGCAGGGACTGAGGAAGCCACCGGATGAGAAAGGAGCTGCAGACCCTGCATTTCAGTCATCGCTGACAAACCAAGTGGCTGTGCCTTCACACTAATGTATTGGAAGACTCCCTATAAAAGTAGCTTTACAGTGGTTCTCCACTTTCGACAAATCACCACTTGTTAGTAGAGTCCCTGGACCATTAAAATAGAATTGTGTCCTCCCACTGAAACTCCCGGGGGTGGGGGAAATAATATATTGTATCCGCCCCCCCCCCCCCTCCCCCCACTCTCGTTCCCATAAACTTAACATTTTTAATAGGGCGAACAAAAATAATCCATTCCCAAGACTGGAGCAGCATCTTAAAATTGACTGCCATTTGGCTGTTGTACTGTGAGAGCAGGATGCTGGATACATTTGTGTTCCTCACCACATGTGTATAGACCAAAACTGGTAAGAAATGCAAAGCAAATCCAGCCACCTGATACTGTAGGATATAAAGCAGACATACATTTTAGCTATGTTTTGCCAAATCTGTATCATTCCCATTAAATGGGCAATAAATTAGCCTTGCAAAGCCTTGACCTTGTATGGCTGCTCAGCAATGAGCTGGAGCCTGTAGTTACGATGTAGAAGGGGCTGCAAGGTGTCAAGTGTTGCAAATTCCAACTACAGCCGTTTATGAGATGCAATATAAGAAATGGCCACAAGAGGCAGCAGATTCAGAGACCTATTAGGCCCCGTTCACACGGCTTATTTGCCGACGGATTGGCGCCGTATCCGCGCCGGATTTGCGCTTCAATACGGCGCCAATCCGTCGGAGTCATTACAGTAATCCACTGCTCTCATTGAGAACAGTGGAATCCGTCGCTCCTCCCCGCTCGGCGAATCCGCTGCGGGGGGAGAAAGTGACATGCACATTATTTACGGCGCGTACGCGCCGTAAACAATGCATTGTCTATGGGGCCGGGAGCGGCGCCCCCGGCACGCTCCGGCCCCGTCCCGCCCCGTATTCACGGCGGATTTGTGCGCTCAATACGGCGCACAAATCCGCCGTGAAGCCGTGTGAACGGGGCCTTTAATGGCCGTGAAAACCATGGTGCGGTATCTGAATCTAAGTTGGGGGCAGCCCAGGCCTTTAGGTCAAATACTAAGTAGACTCGGTTAATGACATGATGGTAGAAACACACTAGAAAGCAATTAATTACTGTCCAATCTTTGCGATGCATAACCTACATATGTTTAGATTAGATGTTCTTGGAGCCACAAAGCCGTTTACCCTTGGTTTAGCAAATGCCGACCCCACTGGCCAACTATTTCGTGTACAGGGGTGTCCCAACATCAACATTCTTCCTTTTCACAGGAGGCCAGCAGTAACTCCTTCCCCTCTTGCTGTTAAATATACATGGAGAATAACTACTGGCCCATTGGGCATTCAGCCAACAGCTACTGAAGGCATAAGGGGGTCTTTAAGCCTTCCTTATATCCACAAGAAAGCTATGGATCTCACAGCAACAAACTTCATATCAAGAGCTTTGTGGCACAAATCCGACAGAATTAAAGGGGTTGTCTCACTACATTGATTCCTCTCGCCTCAGTCCTGTTTTCATTTTGAATTCAGGGGAGTGTTTACTGGCTTCTACTAGACTGCAGTAGAAGCCAGGTCTTTAGCTATAGCAACCAGTGCTGACAGCCTATCAGGAGATATTGCACAGGACTGTATCTATAGCGACCTGATGCAGCCCCTACAAGAGGGGATATCTAGGGATAGGTAGGACATATTGCAAAGTGAGTTGTTTTGGTGAGATCTTTAACATAAAAAGCAATCATTGTAGTGAGACAACCCCTTTAGATACCATATTACAGAGCATTGTCCAGGTTCAAGGTGGAGGATACACGAGAACCTGTGGCACCACAGTACCAAGCTACAGGGGCACTGTGCCCTCACACATGGCCAGGGACAGAAAACTGCAGCCACATTATATAGAATCAGGTCTTTTGGTCGCCCTATGACATATGTAGACTTTTCTACTCTCTACTTGTGTTACAATATGAGACAGTACTGCTTATTAAGCAGCCTTAGAAGTTTTGCACAAATACACCACTCGCGTTCAGACACCTGCAGTTTTTTTGCCCTATGTGCCATTTGAGGTTTCCACTACCTATGTAAATCCCTGTAATGATGTGCTACCTCAGGCTGGCTCCACAAGTGATAGAAATTTTCTGGCTCAAGTTTGCATGTGTTCCCCTTTTAATTAACTCCTAACTTATGCAGACAGTGGTAAAATCTGCAAGTGAGCAAGCCTAGTAGGAGGCAATAAAAGCCACAGTGCTAAATAGTAGAGGGTGCAGAATACTGATGAGCAAAGGTTCATGCCTGTCCGAGAGGGACAATTTAGTTAAAGGTGCACATTGGATAAAAACCAGTTCACACCAAGATGGAGAAAAGCCACAGAACCATACAGGGGAGACTGCACAAATACTGGTAACTACTCACACAGTTAGGGTCTGTTCACATGTTATACTGCAGCAAGTACAGTACATTGTATGTTTCGGGAGCTTGTGCTAACACGTGCATAGCCCCATAGTCATGCATTACTAGCGGCGCGTATTCGCCCTAAATAACTGACATGTCACTTATCTCCCCCTGTGTACAGTACGATTGTATTGTAGGAGTGGGGAGAGGAGGCGTAATCCTTAGTTCTCTATGAGAGCTATGAATTACCGTAATTATGGGGCGCATTTCCCCGCGTACTGAGCGCAGTATGTCGCGCAAAATGTGGCGAAGTGCGCCCAAAATAAGCCGTGTGAACATACCCTTACAATCCGTGAGGATAGGGGGATGGGGCATTACTAGTATTAGAGGAATCAGTGTTTTTTTTTTTACTAAGCAATTACCCCTCTCATAGCTAGGCATGCAAGCAATTGCTCATCACTGTTCTGCACCGGTGTAGCTCCTTCCATGTAGCACTGGGGCTTTTATTGCCTATTACTAGGTAGGTTTGGTTTTTTTTTTTTTTTTTGGTCCAGCCATTAAGCTGCAAGCATGACCATGTCTTTAACTCATGCTTTCAGCCAAACATGGCATGTGTAAAACCACAAAAACCCCACCATACACCCTGAACCCCGCAGGTACATTCATTGTATTGTATACATAACAGGAAGGTTCTAAGGGGCAGTACTATGAAAAGGAACCTACTAGGTTCCAACACATGATTACACTTGCTGTGCCCATAAGGGAACAATGTCCTCCAAACTAAATCCAACTATACTAATAGGGTGAAGAGGTTGGAACCAGAACATAGATGGGGACCTTCAAAGTATCAATCTTCCTGAGCAGATATCCTAGCACACTAGAGTTATACAGCAGATTGATAGAGAGCTTCCATGCCAGAGCTAGGCACTTGGTTCCAGACACTTCTGTTATGCGAGTGGGTACTTCTGTGTTCACTGGCTGAATGTAAAAACGTAAGCCGTGTGCCCAAAAACCTATTCTCTATATAATAAGAGTGACAGAGGACGACCTATAGAAGACTAAGTCTGAGCACTGAAGTATTTTAAAGGTTCTTGCTGCTTATATGGAGGACTACAAAATGAGGAGAAACACCTGCACATACATGGACTTACCTTCACAGAGAACACAACAAACCGTAAAATGCCACCAAATTACATGTGACCATGTAGATACCTGCAAGGGATCCTTCCAAAGCAAGGGTATGTTCACGTGTTGGATCCGAAGGCCATGTTCACACGGCTTATTTGGACATGGTTTCGGAGCGTCTCCGCTCCCAAAACCTCGCCTGAAACACGCTTCTTCAGAAAAGGTTTTAGAGGCATTTCTCTGCGAGGTTTTGGATCAGGTTTTCGCCCATACAAATTAATAGCCAGGACAAAAACCGCGCTTCATGAATTGACATGACACTTCTTTGGAACTTCCAAAGAAGCGTGTAAAAACCTCGTTGTGGGTGAACTACAAGGTTTTACATAGGAATCAATGAAATGAACTAGGGGCGTTTTGGGCGAGGAAATCTCATCCAAAACTGCGTCCAAATAAGCTGTGTGAACAAGCCCTAAACGGACCCAGGCACGCCTCTAACAATGTGCAGTGTGATTCGATGTAAAACACGCATCGGTGTTCAGTCGGCTGATGTGTTTTACATTACATCTTTCGGATCCGTTCAAAGAATTAATATGTCAAGTCTTGAGCCGTCTTATGCAGCAGACGCCCTATTTAATACTATAGGGTGCGTTCCTGCTGCAGCAAAAAAAGGCAGCCAAACACTCACCTGCATGTTGGATGCGATTTATGCAGCATTTTTGAATGCGTTTTTTTATGCCGTGTGAACATACCTCAAGACAGATTAAGTCTGGTGACAACCCCTCAACTAAAGAGAAGAGGGTGGGAATGGAGCTGCTAGGACTAGTCGGGGCAAGCTGGAATCTCAGAAACACTATATATATATATATATATATTCAATGAAAAGGGTTTGATAAATAGAAGTGCACAAAGGCTGGGGAACGTGGCGTGCCTTACCCAGAAGTGTGCATGGCAATTAACCATCATAGTCCTTTCTATCAGTTCATCTGGGCACTCCAGGAGATGGTGTCCCGATACCACACCAGCGTTATTGAGCAGAAGAAAGACGTCTCCGACCTCCCGGCGGACCTTCTCAGCTGTGGTGTAAACACTCTCTCGCTTGCCTACGTCACAAGTGTAGGTATAAACCTGCAGATTGGAGCACGGCAGCACCTCTTCCTCCAGCGGGTTCCCAGCTGTGCAGAGCAAGACAAGAAAAAGCAACAGGGACCTTGAATTAGAAGATGAAAGGTTCTACAAGGCTGTGATTAAGTCCTGGCAGGAGTCACGGGAACATTCAGGGGGTTCATTCATCATTCCACTACTACAGTATTTACTCCAGTACAAAGCCATTCATTTCTCCAGCTCTGGCGTCAGCAGGAGCCGCTCAAGCCTTGGAGCAGATGTAGCGAGCACCTACTGATGCGAGAGGCAGTGGGAGAAAGTCCCATGGAAACTGGGCCTGAAGACACAGAGCAGCTCAGAAGCTTTGGGGCACATCTGTTCCTGGGACACGAGGGCTGCCAGAGTCATTACGTGCATCAGCGGGCTCTGGCCACACGGCAGTGACAAGACACTGGTCAGACCCTAAGGGCATGTCCCAACTGCACGGGGTTTTCCGCCCGGCGGTAAAACATTATAGAAGCATATTCTTCCGTCCGGTTTTGGACGGAATCTGTGCTTCTGATGTGAAGGGGGAGGGCTGTTCTCCGCTCACCATGGAGAAAAGCCCCCCCCCCGTGGGACGGCCAAACAAACCCGGACAAACCGGCCCCCCCCCTATTTGTTCCTATGCCGTGGGGATGCGCCCTAAGAATCCGGCCGGTATTTTAGCGCCTTTTCAATGGTTTTAGGGGACGGCCTTGTCCACAGTTTGCGGATTCGCCCAATCCCTTCCCCCCCCCCTTAACCATTGACTATTTACCTTCTACTCGAAAACCAAGCAGAAGATTGTGATGTTCCCAATTTTTCATAACGCCGGCGGTGTGAAAATCCGTTCAGTGTAGACTACTGGGCGGATTTTCAACTAAAGCCTATGGAGACTGTTGCTTTGCGGTTTTCAGATTTTTCCAAATCTGCGAACAGTCTGAAAATCCAAACGAGGAAATCAAAAAAAAAAAAAAAAAACCACCGTGTGCGCAGACCGCTGCATGCTCTACAGCAGGCATCCTCAAACTGCCGGGAAACTACAACTCCCATCATGCATTTGTATAATCTATAACAGTGGGCATGATGGGAGTTGTCGTTTCCCAACAGCTGGAGGGCCGCCGTTTGAGGATGCCTGCTCTACAGCAACTACCTGCACTATCTCCAGTAATTCCTAACCTGCTGGGAGCTGTGGTTCTCAGGGTGAAGGCCACTACTTTAGGGTTACATGTTAATAGCCTGTAACAATCACATCCTCAGACAGACTTGGGTCGGCCTTTGTTATAATAGGGACGCTCGCTACATAGTGTGAGGACACAGCAACCTAAAGGTTTGTGTCCAGGGGTCAATTAGTAAGAATACCTATAACAGCCGATCATAGCACCCGGGGACATCCCAAAGTGACCTGTCACCCCGATGTGAGAAAGCAGCGATTGCTTCTAATATAGTACAGCAGGGAAAAGTGGAGACGAAATGTAATGAGCGGACAGTCCACACAGGGAACGGCAGCGCGGATTTTATACACAATGGATTTCAAATTTGTGGAGAAAAAAAAACAAAAACTAACACGTTCATTCATTTGAGTGGATCCGTGTCGGATCGTGCTCCAGGGGAAGGGATGCAGGTCAGCCCCATTGGGATAAAGGAGAACCTGATCCAAATCAACTCTGTTAAGGGAAAATCCAGAGGTATCGCCTCAGATGTCCCGTCGGATTTTCCTGATAGGAGTGAGCACGCCCTTGATAATCCGACTACACATTACTTTAGGACTGTAACAAAATTTCTAAGTAGCTGAGACACAAAAACATGGGCCGGGCATTTGTGGTCAGATGTAGGATCAGGAGCCAGAGTTTATTACAGTATCTGCTACATGTGTATTATGCTAAACCTCTGACTGGCACAATATCCCCGTGAACATGGATCAAAGCTACCAGATTTCACTTCTGGTCACCACAACCTTCACTGACCACAGAGTATTTAAGCAGGAGATTACAGACGCACGCAGGGTTGTCACACTCATTTAGATCACTGCTGAAATTATTGTATAGAACAATGGTACAACAGACCTAAGTCTACCTGAGCAGTTACAGCTACAGCCAGACAAGTGCCAGGGGTGACATGGAGCTGGCGCAGAGTATTTAAGCAGCTGTACTAGTAACAAGGGGCTGCAGTGAGGAGTTTATAGACACAGGCAGCCAATTATAAACTGCAGCAATTACTGAATAGAACAATTATTGTTGGGCACCAACCAGTTGTCTATGGCCAGGCAAGCGCCAGGGGTGACGAAGCCTTCACAGAGTATTTAAGCAGCAGAACCAACAACAAGGATCTGCACCACGATTAGACACACAGGTTGTCAGGCATCCTTTAGGACATTGCTGAACTGACTGTACAGAGCAGCCGATTATTATTGGGCAAGTCTGTGGGCAGACCTGGAAGCAAGCAACAGAGTATTTAAGCAGCAGAACTACCATAATAACAAGGGGCTGCACTAAAGATTAGACACACAGGGTTGACAAGCAGATTGCTGCAATTATTGTAGAGAACAGATTGATCGGGTAGATTTAGGTCTGGTAGGAACAGTTATCGAGATCTACAGCCAGTCAAGTGCCAGGAGTGATACGAAGTTGGCACAGAGTATTTAAGCAGCAGAACTACTAACAAGGGGCTGCACTAGAGATTAGACACACACAGGGTTGACAAACAGATTGCTGCAATTATTGGATAGAAAAATCAATTAAAACTGGTCACTGACCAATTGTCTATGGGCAGACAAGTGCCAGGGGCGACATGAAGCAGGCACAGAGTATTTAAGCAGCAGAACTACTAACAAGGGGCTGCACTAGAGATTAGACACACACAGGGTCGACCAGCAGATTGCTGCAATTATTGGATAGAACAATTGATTATTACTGGGCACTGACCAGTTGTCTATGGGCAGACAAGTGCCAGGGGTGACATGAAGCTGGCACAGAGTATTTAAGCAGCAGCACCAATAACAAGGCTCTGCCCCAGGGATCGGACACACAGGTTGTCAGAGTTGATCGCAGCCGATCAGTATCGGGCGCTGCACTCACCCCGCAGCGCGTCGTCCAGCTCCCGGTAGATCTGCCGCACCATGCCCGCCGTCTCCTCGTTGCTTTGAGTGTTTATGTCCCAGAGCACCAGCTGCGCCCGGCGCCGGGCAAACTCCAGCGCGAAGAGGCGCCCCAGGCCGCTGCCCGCGCCGGTGATGAGGCACACCTGGCCGGCCACGCTCTTCTCCTTGGGGCGCACCAGCCACTTGGCCGCCGCCAGCACGAAGGCCCACAGGACCTTAAAAGTCACAACGAACAACTCCAGCACGATGTTCATGGTGCGGCCGCGCTCGCTCTGCGGGGCTGCGGGGACGGCGCTGGCTGCGATCTCTTCCCGGGACGTGCGATCACTGGCGGGGCGCTCTCCTCCTGCCCATGTCCCTCACACAGCAACTAGCGGCAGCCGGCGGTGTCCTCCTGCGCTGGGGGAGAGGGCTGAGGAGCTGCGGGCCCGGACACTGCATGTTGTGCCCCTGCAGTGCGCTATATACCCGGGCACCGGCCAGGAGGGGGGCGGGGCCGCGTCACATGGGCGGGGCCAGCGGTAACTGTTCACGGGCTGCGCCCACCTGCTGCGCCGGAACCAGCGGAGGGAGAGCTGCCCAGCGGGGGCGACAGGAGTGCTCCAGAGAGTGCCCCGTAATACAGAGTGCCCCGTAATACAGAGTGCCCCGTAATACAGAGTGCCCCATAATACAGAGTGCCCCATAATATACAGGTGGTCACAGTACAGCAGAGTGCCCCATAATACAGAGTGCCCCATAATACAGAGTGCCCCGTAATACAGAGTGCCCCATAATATACAGGGGGTCAGAGGACAGCAGAGTGCCCCGTAATACAGAGTGCCCCATAATATACAGGGGGTCAGAGTACAGCAGAGTGCCCCATAATTTCAGGAGTGCCCCATAATACACAGGGGGTCACAATACAGCAGAGTGCCCCATAATACAGAGTGCCCCATAATATACAGGGGGTCAGAGTACAGCAGAGTGCCCCATAATATACAGGGGGTCACAGTACAGCAGAGTGCCCCATAATACAGAGTGCCCCATAATATACAGGGGGTCAGAGTACAGCAGAGTGCCCCATAATACAGAGTGCCCCATAATACACAGGGGGTCACAGTACAGCAGAGTGCCCCATAATACAGAGTGCCCCATAATATACAGGGGGTCAGAGTACAGCAGAGTGCCCCATAATATACAGGGGGTCAGAGTACAGCAGAGTGCCCCATAATACAGAGTGCCCCATAATATACAGGGGGTCAGAGTACAGCAGAGTGCCCCATAATACAGAGTGCCCCATAATACACAGGGGGTCACATTACAGCAGAGTGCCCCATAATACAGAGTGCCCCATAATATACAGGGGGTCAGAGTACAGCAGAGTGCCCCATAATACAGAGTGCCCCATAATACACAGGGGGTCACAATACAGCAGAGTGCCCCATAATACAGAGTGCCCCATAATATACAGGGGGTCACAGTACAGCAGAGTGCCCCATAATACAGAGTGCCCCATAATATACAGGGGGTCACAGTACAGCAGAGTGCCCCATAATACAGAGTGCCCCATAATATACAGGGGGTCAGAGTACAGCAGAGTGCCCCATAATACACAGGGGGTCACAGTACAGCAGAGTGCCCCATAATACAGAGTGCCCCATAATACACAGGGGGTCAGAGTACAGCAGAGTGCCCCATAATACAGAGTGCCCCATAATATACAGGGGGTCAGAGTACACAGAGTGCCCCATAATACAGAGTGCCCCATAATATACAGGGGGTCACAGTACAGCAGAGTGCCCCATAATACAGAGTGCCCCATAATATACAGGGGTCAGAGTACAGCAGAGTGCCCCATAATACAGAGTGCCCCATAATACACAGGGGGTCACAGTACAGCAGAGTGCCCCATAATACAGAGTGCCCCATAATACAGAGTGCCCCATAATACACAGGGGGTCACAGTACAGCAGAGTGCCCCATAATACAGAGTGCCCCATAATATACAGGGGGTCACAGTACAGCAGAGTGCCCCATAATACAGAGTGCCCCATAATATACAGGGGGTCACAGTACAGCAGAGTGCCCCGTAATGTACAGGGGATCACAGTGCCCCATAATATACAGGGGGTCAGAGAACAGCAGAGTTCCCCATAATATTCAGGTGGTCAGAGTACAGCAGAGTGCCCCCGTTATACAGAGTGCCCCATAATATACAGGGGGTCAGAGTACAGCAGAGTGCCCCATAATACAGAGTGCCCCATAATATACAGGGGGTCAGAGTACAGCAGAGTGCCCCATAATACAGAGTGCCCCATAATACACAGGGGGTCACAGTACAGCAGAGTGCCCCATAATACAGAGTGCCCCATAATACAGAGTGCCCCATAATACACAGGGGGTCACAGTACAGCAGAGTGCCCCATAATACACAGGGGGTCACAATACAGCAGAGTGCCCCATAATACACAGGGGGTCACAGTACAGCAGAGTGCCCCATAATACAGAGTGCCCCATAATACACAGGGGGTCACAGTACAGCAGAGTGCCCCATAATACACAGGGGGTCACAGTACAGCAGAGTGCCCCATAATACAGAGTGCCCCATAATACACAGGGGGTCACAATACAGCAGAGTGCCCCATAATACACAGGGGGTCACAATACAGCAGAGTGCCCCATAATACAGAGTGCCCCATAATATACAGGGGGTCAGAGTGCCCCATAATACAGAGTGCCCCATAATACACAGGGGGTCACAGTACAGCAGAGTGCCCCATAATACAGAGTGCCCCATAATATACAGGGGGTCAGAGTACAGCAGAGTGCCCCATAATACAGAGTGCCCCATAATATACAGGGGGTCACAGTACAGCAGAGTGCCCCATAATACAGAGTGCCCCATAATATACAGGGGGTCACAGTACAGCAGAGTGCCCCATAATACAGAGTGCCCCATAATACAGAGTGCCCCATAATATACAGGGGGTCAGAGTACAGCAGAGTGCCCCATAATATACAGGGGGTTCAGCGTATAGCAGCGTGCCCCGTATTACATCGGTGGTCATCGTGAAGCTGAGTTCGACATAATATACAGGGGGTCAGAGTACAGCGGAGTGCCCCATAATACAGAGTGCCCCCTAATACAGAGTGCCCCATAATATATAGGGGGTCAGAGTACAGCAGAGTGCCCCATAATATACAGGGGGACAGAGTGCCCCATAATACACAGGGAGTCACAGTACAGCAGAGTGCCCCATAATACAGAGTGCCCCGTAATATACAGGGGGTCAGAGTACAGCAGAGTTCCCGATAATACAGAGTGCCCCATAATAAACAGGGGGTCACAGTACAGCACAGTGCCCCATAATACAGAGTGCCCCATAATATACAGGGGGTCACAGTACAGCAGAGTGCCCCATAATACAGAGTGCCCCATAATACAGAGTGCCCCATAATATACAGGGGGTCAGAGTACAGCAGAGTGCCCCATAATATACAGGGGGTCAGAGTAGAGCAGAGTGCCCCATAATATACAGGGGGTCAGAGTGCAGCAGAGTGCCCCTTAATATACAGGGGGTCAGAGTACAGCGGAGTGCCCCATAATACAGAGTGCCCCCTAATACAGAGTGCCCCATAATATACAGGGGGTCATAGTACAGCAGAGTGCCCCATAATATACAGGGGGTCAGAGTACAGCAGAGTGCCCCATAATATACAGGGGGACAGAGTGCCCTATAATATACAGGGGGACAGAGTGGCCCATAATATACAGGGGGTCAGAGTGCCCCATAATATACAGGGGGTCATAGTACAGCACAGTGCACCATAATATACAGGGGGTCAGAGTACAGCAGAGTGCCCCATAATACAGAGTGCCCCATAATACACAGGGGGTCACAGTACAGCAGAGTGCCCCATAATACAGAGTGCCCCATAATATACAGGGGGTCAGAGTACAGCAGAGTGCCCCATAATACAGAGTGCCCCATAATATACAGGGGGTCAGAGTACAGCAGAGTGCCCCATAATACAGAGTGCCCCATAATACAGAGTGCCCCATAATATACAGGGGGTCAGAGTACAGCAGAGTGCCCCATAATACAGAGTGCCCCATAATACACAGGGGGTCACAATACAGCAGAGTGCCCCATAATACACAGGGGGTCAGAGTACAGCAGAGTGCCCCATAATACAGAGTGCCCCATAATATACAGGGGGTCAGAGTACAGCAGAGTGCCCCATAATACAGAGTGCCCCATAATATACAGGGGGTCACAGTACAGCAGAGTGCCCCATAATACAGAGTGCCCCATAATACACCGGGGGTCACAGTACAGCACAGTGCCCCATAATACAGAGTGCTCCATAATACAGAGTGCCCCATAATATACAGGGGGTCACAGTACAGCAGAGTGCCCCATAATACAGAGTGCCCCATAATATACAGGGGGTTACAGTACAGCAGAGTGCCCCATAATATACAGGGGGTCAGAGTGCCCCATAATACAGAGTGCCCCATAATTTACAGGGGGTCAGAGTGCCCCATAATACAGAGTGCCCCATAATATACAGGGGGTCAGAGTACAGCAGAGTGCCCCATAATATACAGGGGGTCAGAGTACAGCAGAGTGCCCCATAATATACAGGGGGTCAGAGTACAGCAGAGTGCCCCATAATACACGGGGTCACAGTACAGCAGAGTGCCCCATAATCCACAGGGGGTCAGAGTACAGCAGAGTGCCCCGTAATATACAGGGGGACAGAGTACATCAGAGTGCCCCATAATACAGAGTGCCCCATAATATACAGGGGGTCAGAGTGCTCCATAATATACAGGGAGTCAGAGTGCCCCATAACATACAGGGAGTCAGAGTGCCCCATAACATACAGGGAGTCAGAGTACAGCAGAGTGCCCCATAATATACAGGGGGTCAGAGTACAGCAGAGTGCCCCTGCAGTGCGCTATATACCCGGGCACCGGCCAGGAGGGTAGGGCGGGGTCGCGTCACATGGACGGGCGGGGCCAGCGGTAACTGTTCACGGGCTGCGCCCACCTGCTGCGCCGGAACCAGCGCCGGGAGCGCGGAGGGAGAGCTGCCCAGAGGGGGCGACAGGAGTGCTCCAGAGAGTGCCCCATAATACACAGGGGGTCAGAGAACAGCAGAGTGCCCCGTAATGTACAGGGGATCACAGTGCCCCATAATATGCAGGAGGTCAGAGGGCTCCATAATATACAGGGGGTCCGAGTACAGCACAGTGCCCCATAATACAGGTGGCCACAGTGCTCTATAATATACAGACGACCACAGTGCTCCATATTATACAGGCAGCCTCGGTGCCCCTTAATATATAGTCGGCCAGAGAACAGCAGAGTGCCCCATAATACAGGCGGCCACAGTGCCCCATAATACAGGCGGCCACAGTGCCCCATAATACAGGCGGCCACAGTGCTCCAAAAATACAGGCAGTAATGCCCATAATATACAGACGGCCCATGCCCCAAATAAGGCGGCCACAGTCCCCCTAGTTTCTATTTGTAAGGCCCGAAAAAAGACGAGAGTCCACCCCCAGTTCACCCTGTTGTGCTAAGGGGGTTGATCGAGGAAGGAAAAAAAAACCCCAATGGGTAGAAGCCAATTGTCCTATTTTGGGAAAAAAAATTCCTTCCGACCCCAATCGGGCAATCGAAAAAAACCCTGGATCAATAACCCCTCTCCTGAACCCTAGCATTAACTTGTTATATTATTATGCCCAGAAATGCATCCAAACCCCTTTTTTGAACCTGTTAGTGAACACCAGACAAGTTCCTCGGGCAGAGAGTTCCTAGTCTCACGCTCTTACGAAAGAACCCTTTTTCTATGATGTAGAAACTTTTTTCCCTAAAAAATTGGGGGATGCCCCCTTGTTCTAGATACAGCCTGTTAAAAAAAATTTTGGGGAGAGTTCTCTATATTGACCTTTGATGTTTTTAAACATTTTATTAGTCCCCCCGGGAAGCCGTCTTTCTCAAAAACTAAAAAACCCCCCAATTTGCTAATCTTTCTTAATTGTAGTCCACCCAGCCTTTTATTATTTTTGTTGCCCGCCTTTGCCCTGTTCAAGCTCTACAATGTTTTTTCCCTGTGCATGGTGCCAAAAAACTGTACCAATTTTCCATGTGTGGTCTAACCAGTGACTTGTATAATGGGAGGAATAATGTTCTCACGTGCCTCTATCCCCCTTTTAAGCACCCCATGATCCTTTTTTCCCTTGGTGCTGCTGTCTACACGGCTGCTAAAATTTAAGTTTACTGTCCAGGATTCCCCAAGCCCCTTTCCCCCGTCACTTTTCCCCCAGTGTTTTTCCATTTAACATGTAATTGGTAATGGGATTTCTCTTCCCCCATGTGCATAACCTTCATTTATCAGTTTTAAACTCATCTGCCATTCCCCCCCGGCCCCCAACCACCCAAATTTCCCTTTGTTTTAAACAATTATCCTTATTGTTTTGATTATTTTAAAGAGCTTAGTATCGTCGCAAAGATCATATTTACTGGTATTCCCTGTGTAAGATCATTAATGAAAATGTTAGATGGGCCCAATACGGGCCCTTTGTGGTACCCCACTAGTAACAGCATCCAGTCTGGTATGTACTTAAAAAAACCCCCTTTTTTTTCTATCGTGAGCCATTCTTTCCCACTTGCACACCCTTTTCCCCAGTCCAAACATTTCTTTTTTTTTACCAACCTTTTTTGTGGACCGTATCAAAGCTTTAGAAAAAAATTTAAAATATGCATCCGTGCCTCACCCGATCGGTTGCACTGATTTTTCCCCTAGAATGATGAGGATTAGCCCTGACAGGACCGATCCCCTTTATGAACCCCCCGCTGGAAAAGGCGTTTTATACATTTTTTTTCATGGATACCAGGATAGCATCTTGAAAAAACCTCAAACTTTTTACCTACATAGAGGTTAAGCTTCGGCCAAAAGTTTCCTGGTCACTTTTTTACCCCTTTTTGAAATGGGGGAACCACATTTTCATGCGCCAATCCTTTGGGGCATACCCCCTTATTGACAGTCCATAAATATTAAAAATAGGGGCTATCTATGAATCACTTTAAATTCCCTTTGGACAGGGGGTGTATGCCATTGGACCGGGGATTTTATTTTAATCTTCTTTAAGCGGAGCGCACTTCTTCCCGGGTTTAGACAAGAAAATTTTAAGTTGGGTTTACCCCTTTTTCCCCTTTTTTAAAAAGGAAGGTCATCCCCCTCGGGGAAAAAACCCCGTGGAGAAAAAAAGGTTTAATAGGGTTTTTTCCCTTTTTTCTAAACGCCCCTTTCTGTCTCTCCTCAGTATTTTTAAAGGGCCAAATTTTCTGTTTTAATCTTTTACTATTTATATAGTTAAAAAAAAAAATTTTGGGGTTAGTTTTACTTTATAGCATACGTCTTTCCCTCTACTTTGCTTCCTTTATCTTTATTTTACACAAAATTTTTTTTTTTCCCTATAGCTTCTTAGGGGTCTTACACCCTCCTGTTTTAGTAGGTGAAATGCTTTTTTTTTGTTTTTTTTTTGCCTCTTTTACATCCCTGTTGATCCACATTGGGTTTTTTTTTCCTGTTTCTATTTTTTTATTACCATAAGGTATGTACTCTCCAGTGGTAGCCCAGGTGTTTTTAAAAAAAATCCCATTTTTATTTTTTGTTCTGCCCTATTTAAACACATTGTCCCCGTCAATACGGTTTTAGGGTTCTCCCAAACAGAATAAAATTAGCCTTCCTAAAATTCAGTGTTTTTTGGGCCCTTGGGCAAAAAATTTATTGAAGGAAAAAACGGAATTTAAATTTTATTTGGCACTATTTTTCCAGGGGCCCCTCAACCTAAACCCTTTTTTTACTCTGTCAGGTCTATTAGTCAATATTAAGTCTTTGAAGGGGTTTCCTCTTGTGGGGGTTTTGCACCTATTTGGCAAAGGTAATTATCATTAGGTTTTTTTGACAAAAAAAAAACTGTTTCCTTTATGGGAGCTCCCCGGTTTCAGTTCCCAATTGATTTTCTTGGGGTAGTTAAAGTCGCCCATAATAATTTAACCCTTTCTGATTAGCCCCCCTCATCTATTTGCCTGAGGAGAAAATCTTCCCAATTTGGGTTTTTGTTATATTTGGGGGCCTATTCAGACCCCATTAGTATTAAAATTTTTTATTGTTAAACCCCCTGTATATTTAACCCCTAATGATTCCCCATTAAAACGGGGGGGGCCACAGTGTCCCTAATAGGGAGGCGGCTACAGTTTCCCCATAATAAAAGGCCCGGTAAAAGGGGGCCCCAAACTGCAGGCAACCCTTTGGCCCCTAAATCGGGGGTTTACAGGGAAACCCCCAAACAGGGGGGCCACAGTGCCCCATTAAAACAAAGGGAGCCAAGGGGTCCCAACACTGTAAACTGCTGTAATTTTGGGGGCAAATGTGGCGGGCCCTTTTTATGGGGGACTGTGGGGCCCCCTGTAAATTTTGGACACTGGTTTGCCGCCTTTTATTAAGGGGCATGTAGGGCCCCCTGAAATAGGGGCCTGGGGGGGGCCCCTGTACTATTTGGGGACTAAGGCCCCTGTTTCTAAGAAGCCCAATTGGCCCCCGGTTTCTATGGAGCACTATGGGGCCGGCCCGGGTTTTAAAGGGGGGGAATTTTGGCCGTCTGTATTATGGGAGCACTTTTGCCAGGTATTTAAACGTGTCGTCTGATTAGTATCTTGATTCGTTTTCAATGTGGATTTTTGGCAGTTTTTTTTCTTCCCAAAAATTTGGGGTCGAAAACTAGTCCCCCTTTTTTCTCTATGGGGTTTTTTGGTGCCGATCCGAAAAAAAAATAGAAAAAGTTTGGGAACCCCATTTTCAAACCCGTGTTTTGGCAGAAATTTTTGAATAGGGTTCCCAAATTTTTTTAAAAGCGCGGTTTTGAAATCCGACCCCAAAAATCGGGGGGCGGAATTAAAAACCGATTTCGGGTTAGGTCCTTTTGGGATGAATTTTTTAAAAAGTTTTTTTTAAAAACCAAATCCGCAATTTGGGTTTCTTTGGGGTGTAGGGTGGCCCTAATAAACTGGCACCCACGTGCCCCCATCATTTAAATCACCCAATGCCCACCCTAAACAAGCGGGCCACAGGGGCCTTCATAATACCCGGCACATTGTGCCCACAGGGTGTCCCCATATAAAAGGTAGGTAAAAGGGCCCCTCATAATTAAAAATAAGGGCATTGGGGTCCTCATAAAATAAAAAAAATTTAAAAGGGGGCCCCCATAATTAAAGCAGCACCGTTTCTCCCATCATTTAAAAAAAAACCAAGGTTTTTCCCCTTTTTCCCCAAAAAAGTATGCGGCCCCAGTGTCCCCATTTTAAAAAAGGTGGGGCCCCCAAATGATTTCCCATATAGAAGCAGGGAAAAATTTCCCCCCATTTAAAAAAGGCAGACATTGGGGGCCCCCTATAATTGGGTAACAAAGTTTCCCCCCCCAATAGAAACAAACCATGTTCCCCCAAAGTACAGACAGTAACAATGCCCTATTGAGACAGACAATACAGAACACCCACAGCATAGTCACAGTGCCCACATAAGAAAAACCCTCCCCCCACTTTTTTATCCATGTATTTTATGAGGGAAAAATCCCTTTTGTTGAAAAAAGGGGGAAAAAAAGCAATTCCGGGTTTTTTATTTGGGATTTTTCTTTTTCACTGCATTTTTAAAATTTCAGCTAAAATTTTAACGTTTTTCATGAAGCCCATCCCTCAAGGTGGACCCCGGGTTTTTTAAAAAAAACAGGTGCCGCCTGTGGGGGAACCCAGTATCCCCCCCAGGGTTTTCTGGGGGGTTGAAATAATTTTAGCATCCAGGAAAGCTGGACACTAACAAAAAGGGAAGGGAGGGGGGCAGGTGTGGCGGGGGAAGAAGTGAAAAAAGAGGAGCCACCTCCAGCCCCTCCTACATGGGAAAAAAGGGGGGCCCCCCGCTGGGCAATGGTGCGGGGAATAGCGGTTTATATGTTTCTGCTCCCGGGTGCTTCCCTTTGAGTCTTTCCCGCAGGTATGTGGCTGTTTGGGAGGTTTACCACACTCCCGGGGGGAAAAGGGGGGGTCTTTCCCACAAAATCCCGGAGAGGTAAGTATACCCCAACATAAACCTAAATAGAATCAAAAACCACATAAGAAACGAAAATTTAAACTGGGGGACTTAAAAGGGAAAAAACCAAAGGGGACATGTTGGGGCCCCCAAAATTTTTTTGTTCCCCACATGGGCCCACCCTTACCAAGAGAACCCTTTGGGGGTAAAATAAAAGAGCCCCCCCCAAAAGAGTTAAAAACCCGGCAGGAAA
Organism: Phyllomedusa bahiana; assembly: GCA_025379985.1. NCBI lineage: Eukaryota > Metazoa > Chordata > Amphibia > Anura > Hylidae > Phyllomedusa > Phyllomedusa bahiana. Next base: position 54,621 of record JAODAL010010571.1, read on the forward strand.
CCGCACCTGGGGTTTTTTTTCCGAAAGTAACTATTTATTGAGATTCAGAAAGGCTACCCAAAAAAGGGAAAAAACAAGGGGAAGGGTTTCAACAAAAAATTTAAAAAAAAAATTTCTTTAAAAAAAAAACACCTCAAAAAGTAGTCAGCCCTTCCCATGCAAATTTTAAAGAAAAAACCCCGGGGGCCCCGGGGGGAAGGGGGAGGAAACGCAAACACAATGCAAACACCGGGAAAAAAGGCCGCAGCACTCGCAAAGGGGCCAGGGGGGAAAAAAAATGAATATACAGGTTAAATTTCCCTGTGCCATTTTTTGCTACATGTAGTTTTACCCTGAAAATCGGGGGCCTTTAAAAAACATTTTTATCAAACTTTTGGGGTTTTTTCCACCCGGCAAAGTTGGGGCCCCAAACATGAATGGGGGACCTACCCCAAACCACTTCACCTCTCCTTGCAAACGGTTTTTTTTGGGGTTTGCCCTGGGGTTTCAAACCCCGTCAGGGGGGAGCTTGGGACCCTTTTCGTTTTTTAATTTTTTCTGGAGGTGGGTGACTTTTTTTTTTCTTTTAAGTTTTTTGGGAAATTTTTTCAAGGGGAGTTTTGGGGGCCTTTCCTCTTTGGGGCCCCCACCCATCCACACAGGGTTTTTTTTAAAAATTTTGAACAGGGGTTAGTTGGGCCTTCATTTCCCTGAAGGTATGGAGGCCGGATAAGGCACTGAGCAAGGCGGGGGATGGGTTTTGAAAATAGGTCCCCATATGAATTTAAAGGGGGAAATTTCAACTGGCGAATTTCCCCCCACAAATTTTTTTCAAAAATTTTGGGGCTTTAAAGGTTTATGTTTTACACAAACGTGTTGAGTTTCCCCTTTTAGAAAAAAGTTTGGATCCCCTGTCGGACCCTAAACGGGCCCAAAAAACTTTCAATAAAAAGAATGTGAATTTTTTCCTTTTCTTTTTAACTTTAAACCGCATCAATTTTTCAACAAGTGATCGTCGATTTTCAGGTTCATTGCGGGCCTTTTGGTCCATTTTTAAGAAATGACATGTCAAATTTTTGGGGCCGAAAGAAGCAGCAAAGGGGCCCCGTTTAAAACTACAGGGTGCGATCCCGCTGCAACCAAACACACAGCTGCATGTTGGTTTCGTGTTTATCCGGTTTTGGATCAGATTTAAGGCTGAAATTTTTGGGGTGAATTTTTGGATTCAACACGGATCCAAAATCTGTTCCCAAAAAAATCAAATGTTTAACAAACCCCTAAGGGGGTTTTTTCCCGGGCACCCGGGGTGTACAGAAAATGCCCAGGGGACATAATACAATATTTTTAAATTTTTTTAACTGTCTCTTGGCATCTGTGGTGTTGCTGATCCGCTTCTGTGTGTTCTGAAAGTCCTGTTTGTTAAATATATATATTAGTTTCAAAAAGTGAACCTATTACATTGAAAACACATCTGATTTGCTAGTAGAAAATTATAAAGCAGGAGGAGCTGAGCAGATTAATATATTGTTCTGTGGGGAAAAATTTAGTAGAATTTATATTTTATTTATTTAAATCTCTGCTTATTCTGGGTTAAGGGAGTGTGCTCACAGAGACAGCTGTCAATCACTGATAGCACCGCCTACTGGGTCCTTTTCAAATAAATCTTTCCCCCACAATCTAAATTTTATACATTCAGTTTTTTTTTTTTTTTCCCCTTAAAAACGCTGCCCACAAAATTGCATTTTTAATGTGACAGGTTCCCTTACATGTTCCATACACCAGAGGTCTCAAGCACAAAGGCCACATGCGGGCACTAGAGTTCCCGATATGGCCTTGGGGTTGCCAGAAGCCTCCTCTACCAGCCATGACCGGAGTATACTCCAATCCTAGCTGTTTAACCCTTTAGATGCTGCGGACCATAGCAACAGTGGAAATTAAGGGATGTGACAGGGGAAGGGGAGTTTCCCTTTATGATACCCCGCATTGTGACCGCGTGGGTATCATAAATAGCTGGAAGCCTGATGGCAGCCTCTGCTTTGTATTTGACATACCCCTGCTAGATTCTGGTGTAATACATTGCAGTACAGTCCTGTACTACTGTAACAGCAATCAATCGAATGCTTAGTGTAGTTCTATATTGGGAAAAGTTAAACATTTTTAAAAAAAAGTAAAGAAAAAAAATCCACCCCATCCTTTCCCCATTATAAATGCTTATCACACAGAAAGAAAGAAAAGTACACAGATGTGGCGTCACACACATATACAATGACCTGCACAAAAAATTTGTAAGTGTAAAACGAGAAAGGGAAGCAGCTTATCAGCTTTCAATTTCTTTCTACCATTACCCGCCCAAGTTTGAGACCCCTGGATTAAACAGATCAGATGTCAATGGTTTTATATACAAAAAACCCCAACACACAAACCAGAAATTACAACGTGGAATAACCACAAAACAACAAATAGAGTCTCATCCACTCCTAATAAAAAAGTTTTTTTTATTTATATCAATATTAAAAAACATAAATTACATACAAATAATTAAAGGATTCCAAAATTAGATCACAATGAGGTATACTTCCCAAAATACATATGTCACTAGGGAAATATATACTAGTACTGGCATAGAGTAAATAGAAGTATCAAAATTGGTGAAAATAACACCTGAAATGTAATGCTCCAAACCAGACCTAAGTCAATAGTAATACACAGAACACCAAAGTGCTAAATGCATATATAAAGTAAATTACCCATGTATTAAATATACCTCAGGATCACCCTGAAGTACGTTTTGCCTAAGTATGCTTCCTCAAGGGGGATAGATAGACTTGGGAATGGTCTATGGTCTAATGTGTATTGGTCCTGAATGAATATTTGCCCACATGGACATTAGTGCTCTGCCCTGGGAACAGCCACCAAAATGCCTACTGTGGCTGGAGGATAAATACAGTATTCACACTCTCCTGATCCATTGGTGCTACCTTAGATACAGAGGCGTCGGCAGTGGCCTAATCCACACTCCACTTGCACATTGAGTGAGAGAGAGTTGTCGGGCCCCCACAATCTAAAGTCTAAGGCCATATGTCCTAATGATTTACTCTGCTAGATATGTGGCTCTTTAGGTCTGTCTGCCCTCCCACTGTCCTGTTCTCAGATTCAGCAGCCAGACCCTCACAGTCAGGGTTTTACGAGGTGTCCTGTTGGCACATCATAAATTACTTTTCTGGAAAACCACCTTTTACTCTATTGGTTATCACCTATTTTTCTCACATATGGATAAAACATCTGAAAACTTCACACAAGAAGCTAGAAGAATCTGAATCTACTGGCATTTTATGTTCGAAGGGCACTTTTATGTTGGACAACCCAAGCAGTGACGATAAAGACTATTGCTATTTACCTTTGGGCAGGGAATAAATGCATAATTGTAGCAGAGATTGTGTGGGGAATCTGCAAGATCTAGTTATACGTATTGCTACAGTGATATTATAAATAAGGAGCACAGAGAGTGCTCATTTTTTACGGATTTTGGCGCTAAAATAGATTTTTTAATGTATTTTGCCTCAAAAATCCTTATTTTTACGGATTTTGGCGCTAACGTTTTCTCGCTTTTGAAGCCATAAATCCATTTTTTTGTGGATTTTAGCCCTAAACTCCGTTTTTTTATGGATTTTAGCGCTAAAGTCTGGTTGGTACGGATTTTAACACTAAAATCTGGGGTTTTGTTTACAGATTTTAGCGCTAAAAAACGCATTTTAGCGCCAAAATCTGCAAAAAACTGATTTTTTTTCGGCAAAAGCAAGATAATTCTATTAGCGGCAAAATCCATAAAAAGACCTATTTTAGCACCAAAATGCGTAGAAAAAAAACTTAATTTTGGCGACAAAAGCGAGATAACTGTATTAGCGCCAAAATCTGTAAAACGACTACAAGACCACATATAAATGCAATAATGTGCTTTACATCCCCTTTTGTAGGGTGAGTTACATTCAATGGCTTAATTTATGCAGCCATTAAAAACCAGACTTGAAGACAAGCAAAAAACACACGTAAAAAATGTGCGAAGAAATGCAAATTGCGGTAAAAAACAAAGTTTTTTCAGCAGCTTTTGACAGGCAGTGGACAAAAAACTCAGTTTTATGAACGTTTTTAGGATTTGGTTTTCAGGTCATTTTTTTGGCCACTGCAGTGTAGCCTAATGGTGTTATAACAATGGTCTGATTGATATTGGCCATTAGGGCTTCTTACACAACATTTTTATAGTGTGTTATTATTGAGGAAATTGGAGGAAGGTTTTGCCTAGTGGGCAACCGGTGGTCTTTCCAAGTCAGGTTTCATTAGATTCCAACTCCTTCTTGGTGCGCTTTTGTCAATAAGTGTTTTCTTAGGACTTATACTACATTGCACTAAACTACACAGGAAATAAGATAGACATTAGGGTGAGTGTCCCTCTAAAAAAACCCAGATGAAGCAATGTTGCAGAGATGAGACATTAGATTGAAGGAGCTCTCGAGGGATTGATCCACATGAAAATGGAATACATTGAGTATTAAAAGGGGTAAGGGCATGTTCACACGACGGATTTGGCCGTGGTTATGGCCGCGGGTTCCGACGTGGTTTCCGCGGCCAATTCGCGCCAGTTTATTAACATGGTTTCCTACTGGAAACCGCGTTAATATTCACACGCCACGGGTTTGGCCGCGGCAACGGGGCCGTGGCCAAACCCGCACGTGTGAAGAACTCTCCTGTCAATTCTTAATTTGCATGGGGGCAAACCCTCGGCGCAAGCCGCGCCCCAAACCACGCCCCTCCCGCGCCGAGACCATGCCCACCGCCCACGCCACAAACCCGGCGAGGTTCGACGAGGTTCTGGATGTGGCAAAACCCGCGGCCAAAACCGCCGTGTGAACGGGGCCCAAATGTGGAGGTTATGAACTGTATTATAAACTGGTGCTATTGGGTGATACAACACATTATTACTTGTTGGATGAATTTGTCTTCCAGGTCTAGGAGCTTCCTACGTAAATAGGCTCTGTATGCGTAGATGAAAAGGAGACATGGTAGATAAACCTGTGCATCTATGCAAATATAACACTTGTTTCTGCTCAGAAATAAAATTATGGATTCAGACGTAACAGTAAGCATTGGGAAAGCAGTCCCTGCCCTGCTTATGCTCAATGAAGCCTTCAGTATTATGGGAGGGTCCAGAGTGTTAAGATCATGTTAGGATATCTGACACATTTACCTTCTCATTTTCTCCACCTACTAAACGTCTTCAGTCACCAAACCCCACCTTTTCGGAATGCACAAACTATAACACATAATAATATCATTACAAGTCAATCAAATCTTTAGAACAACTCGTATGACGGAGACTAAGGGAAAGATAGATATTTTGCAATAACACCGGTAAGGATAAAGTTCAATGTACAGCAAAATACGCAGGTTCATGTGAATTGTGTTGAGAAATTTCCATGGATTTCACCTTATAGAGTGAAGAGGGGAAATACGCAGTGAAAGTTCCCAACACAGCAGCACGATGCAAATGCTAAGACATGGATAAATAATGCATTACTGCTATATCTAATGCACAGAAAAATCAGGGGTTTAGCTCACAATTTGATCACAGTGTCATGATATTAGTTCAGATGGGGACCTATACTGCACTATACAGATGCCAAATAGTTTCAGGGCATATAGGTCCCCACTATATTCTGTTCTATATGAAAACAGCCTGAATGAATTAGCAGAGTCAGAGAATCTTAGATTTCATATATACTAGTGCAGTGGTGCTTGAAAGTTTGGGAACCTTCTATAGAATTTTCTATACCTGTGCATAATGTTGACTTAAAATTATATTATCTAAAAGTAGATACAGAGAACCAAATCAGATAAAATAAGTCAAAAATATTAGAGTTGGTCACTTACTTTTTGAGGAAAAATAGCTGTAAACGGCAAAAGTATGTGAACCGTTGCTTTCAGTCTCTAGCATGACTGCATTTAAATATTTCCAGTAATTGTTGATTAGTGCTGCAAGGAATTTTAGTCTGCTTTTCCATACAAAAAATCTCTAACTCTGTTATGTTGGCGGGATTCTGCACATGAACCGCTCTCTTCAGGTCCTTCCACAATATTTCTGTTGGACTGAAGTCAGGACTTTGACTTGACGATCCCAACTATTTAACTTTATTCTTTTTTAAGGGTATGTTCACACGGCGTATTTGCATTAAAGTACGGCCTGCAAATACGGTAAAATCATTGCACTCATTTCCCCGGCGCACAGTACGCGCGCATACTTTCAACAGAAGGCGTATAGCAGTGCGCACAAGTATGCATGAACAAACCATAACCAATCTTCCATATAATGACTTTGCTTAGGGTCATTGTCTTGCTACATGACTCGTGTTCTCTATATATTAAGTTCATGAACAGATGTCTTGACATTTTCCTTCAGCATTTGTTGGTTTAATTCAGAATTAATTATTCCATCCATGATAGCAACCTGTCCTGGTCAGGATGCAGCAGAACAGGCTCAAACCATGGTACTTCACACATAGTATTAGTTTTTTATGCCGGAATGCAGTTACCTTCCTTTTGTTTAGCAAGGCAGTGGTGGTCTTGGAGGTGTGTTTGGGGTCATCATGTTTGAATGCTACCCTTTGGCCCAGGAAGGGGATCATGTTCTGCTTCATGGTTCCCTGAATGAACTGTAGTTCCCCACAGCCGGCAGCACTCATGCAGCCCCAAACCATGACACTCCCACCCCCATGATTGACTGTAGGCAAGAAACACTTGTTTTTGTACTTCTCACCTGTTTGCCACAACACCCGCTTTACACCAGCTGAACCAAATAAATTTATCTTGCTTTCATTAGACCACAGGACATGGTTCCAGAAATCCATGTCCTTAGTCTGATTGTCTTCAGCAAACTGTTTGTGGGCTTTCTTGTTCATCATCTTTAGAAGAGGCTTCCTACTGGGACAACAGTCATGCAGACCAGTTTGATGCAGTTTGCAGCATATGATCTGAGCACTGAGAGGCTGACACCTCACCCCTTTAAAACCCCGCAACAAAGCTGGCATAAACCCCAATTTTAAAATTTAAGAACAACTCAGAAATGATTTAAGGGACCATCAGGACAAAAACAAGAAACACGACAGAGTAGGCCCCGACGTGGTCCCAATCCCGCCCTCGCTTTTGGGGGACCCGAAAACCTTTAAAAATCGGCCCCAACCAGAAGAGAAACTACACGAATACGTGGAACAAAGACCAGACAAACAAATACAAAAAACAATAAGGAATGTAGGCAACAAGGTTGGGACAAACGGGCAGCGCAGTACAAAATCAAGGAGAAGAATAGTCAGAAAAGCAGAGTCAGGGGAACCAAAAATCCAACAATAACAGGGAAGCAAAAGTAAGGGAAAGACCCAAATAACAGGCACAGGGACATGTAAGGGAATCCCCTTTAAAAAGGGAACTGGTTGAACAGAAGCAGAGGTGATAGGTGGAAAAGAACAGAAAACCGGGTAGGGAACAAACTGTCAATCAAAGAGGAACACAGATTTAAATAAAAGGGGGCTGGAGGGGTTCCTGGCCACGGCTTGGCCAGTAATCAATAAACACACAAAAAAAAGACTCATTTTTACACTGGTAACCAAGAATACAAACTTATGTCAAAAACCAAAGGTTTCCGTCGCAACGGGCCAGGCCGCGACCATAACTGAAGCTGGGGGTCTGTCGGCATGATCAGACCAATATGATGCTGAGCACGTGCACTCAACTTCTATGGTTGACCACGACGAGGCCTATTCTGAGTGAAACCTGTATTGTTAATCCATTGTATGATCTTGGTCACCGTGCTGCAGCTAGTTTCAAGGTGTTGGCAATCTTCTTATAGCCTGGGCCATCTTTGTATAGAGAAACAGTTTTTTTTTTGACATCCTCAGAGAGTTCTTTGCCATGAGGTGCTATGTTGAACCTCCAGTGACCGGTATGAGAGAGTTTGAGATGATAAAACCAAATTTAACACATCTGCTCTTCATTCACACCTAAGACCTTGTAACACTAACAAGTCACATGGCACTGTGGAGGAAAATGGTAAATTGGGAACAATTTGTCTATTTTCACTGAGCGGTTTACTCACTTTTGTTGCCAGCAGTTTAGACATTGATGGCTGTGTGTTGAGTTATTTTGAGAGCACACCAAATTTACACTGTTATACAAGCTGTACACTGACTACTTAACATTGTACCAAAGTGTAATATCTTCAGAGTTGTTCCATGACAAGATATAATGCAATATTTACAAAAATGAGAGGGGTACACACTTTTGTGAGATACTGTATATACAGTATAGTGAAAAACTGAGGAAATAGAGAAAACTCATACATGGACCACATTTTTGCACTTTTTTAATTATTGGAGTGCTGCAATATTTTTTTTAGATTTTTATACTTCGGATCTGTGATCAAGATCTTAGTAGCTGGCACCCTCGTTCTCCTCGGCTTTGGATGTGCTGCTGTTTCCATTGGAGTATAGATGGAATGATAGATATCTTACTATTTTTAAATTATAGCTAAAGAAATAATTTACAGGTGTGCTGTGGAGAAGGTACAGGGGAGTAGTCAGTCCTGATAGTTAATATGTTATAAGTTAATATGATGTAGATGTCCAAAATCTACAATTGTGATGGTAACAAACATACAGTCTTTTTATGCAGTCTGATACAGTTTATTGTGCCAAAGCAAGAACCGTATTCAGGGAGTCGACGTCCTGCCTGTATATTTCCCATTCTTTTTAAATCCATCCATGGCTTTTATTTAGAAACTGCTTGTGTGATTCCAGCCTTACAACCACGGTAAAATAACATTTAATTATTGCTACATATAAGTAAATGACAGCACGCACATTACCATAACGTGTTGCTCAGGCATGCAAGAAATCCATCACTGACAAAAGCGCATCTGCTAACTATGAAAAATGTTTCTTATTTATGAGATCGATTGAAAGGTTATTACTGACGTGCCCTGGTTACTAGTCACGCTACATCATGCAACACTCTACTATTAGTTGTGTACTTGCTGCTATCGGTCAAGGGATAGTCTCTTCTATTTTTCAGCCTTTAAAACTCTTCATATATATTAGTTCACAGGTATTATCATCAGCTCCCCATAACAATGCATGCTCAGCTTAGCAAGTGTGCATGTGAGGAGAGGGAGACATTTCTGGCGGGGCTTATCTACTAGCAGAAAAAAAAGTATTCATTTTACAGAAGATGTCCAACGTTTTTACTACTAATTATTAAACCTATTGGGCTTGAAGATACCACTCTTGTTACTGAAAGTCCAAAGAGTTATACAAGATTACAAAAACATGGCTGCTTTTATTCCCCCCAGAAACACTTCTTTACCTGTCCATGATTTGTATGTGGTATTGAAGTTTTGCTCCATTGAACGGTGCTGAGCTGCAATACCGCACACAACCTGTGGATTGGTGTGGCACTGTTTTGTAGATGTTTTTGTAATCCTGCACAGCGCATTTACAGTTACCTGTTAGTTTTCTTAACTCCACTATAAACACAAAAGAATGAAGGGAACACAGAATGGAGCATGTTAAATTCTAACATGCTAAAACCCTCTATTTCCCAACATTCTGTCAGGGGACAGCCAGGAACAACCGATCATTTGTCATAGGCAATAAACAAAACGTTTGGCTGATAGCATGGCAAACAAAGTGACTATACCCAACATCTCTGTGGGTGCTCAATTGGCCATTAATTGAGTGATAATAAATTTGGATTGATTTACAGCAAGAGGAAAAATCTAACACATTGATAAATTACAAGTTTTATTACAAGTATTTAGAAAAGAAAATGGTCAAATCCTGGCTGACAAATGAAACGTATAAATTTGATTGGAAAAAATAGATTTAAGACGACATGTCCCAATATGACTGCGCCATTGTTTTGGTGTAATTTGCACCAAAAAACTGTTGATGCCCTATTCTCTATATAAATGAACTGTAATACACCAAAACTAGGCGCATTATACGACAGGCAGAACACATTTGAATGCGCCTAAAGTAGGCGCATTAAACATGCTAGCAATGATATGCCATGCGCCTAAATTTATGTAATGCACCTAGATAGGTGCATCAATTTTACCATGCAAGGTATACCAAATGCAAGATTTTTGACCGGTTCGTTCATTCAGGTGTACTTTACACTGATTTAATGTGCCTTAAAAATGGCGTAGCGGCGCTTCTTTTCAGACATGTCGACCTTGGTGTCTATAGCCAGCTTAACTGCTGTATAGAAAATCTACAATCATCCTCGGGATGGCTAATGGTCATTGTTGTCCTTCATGAGACAGATCTAGCATTGCTATCATTTTCTGGGTTCTGCTTCTATGACGGAACAAAACAATGGAAATAAACAACACAGGTCTGGATAAAGTGGGGCTGTTCCACGACTTCTTCCAGCCTTTGCAAAAATGCAACTTTTTTCACAGCAATAAACCATGATTTGACTGTGAATTTGTTAGTAGATGCTCAATTACACTAGATAATCTGTGAAGAGTTGTTTGCAGTTCCAATAAACAAAGGTGTATCCTCATATCCACAGCTTCCAATAAAGTCCAGTAAATCTCGTGCTTCTAATTATATAGCCCAGAGCAATAGACTGTATGATCTACCCTCACATCTTAGCAGTATGAATAGCAGCATAGTTATCTGCCTGTGGATGTAAAGTATAATAATAAGTATAATAATAACAAAATTGTCCTTGAACGTCCGCAGTCAGGGGCGTAGCTACAGGGGGTGCAGCGGTAGCAGTCGCTACTGGGCCCTGCAGCCTGAGGGGACCCAAAAGCCCTCTTGCCACATAAGAAGATACCAGCATTGGAAATGGTGCATGGTAACTAGGGGGCCCCATTTCACTTTTCGCACCAGGGCCCAAGAGCTTGAAGTTACGCCTCTGTCCGCTGTCCCTTGAAATGAGGATGAGGTCTCTTAAGATTACTTGTGTGTTTGAAGATGACTGAGTAGTCCAATCTTCGAGCCACATATCCGACAGTGGGATAAAGATGTACTGTTTGGGAGTTGGTTTCCTATACCTGGGTTCTTCTTCTCCTTTCATCATCTTTTGTCTTCCTTATCGGAGAGGTGGTCACTCTTAATGAGGTTGTCTCACTACCAGGATTGAGAAAGATCTTGCAAAAACAAGTCACTTTGTAATATGTGTCCATTAACAGTGTCCTACCTATTTTGAGATATCTCCTCTTGTATGGACTGCATCAGCTCCTCAGGTCGCTATAGCTACAGACCTGTTTGATCTATCCTGATAGGCTGCCAGCACTGGTTTCTATAGCTACAGACCTGGCTCCTACTGCAGCCAAGTGGAATCCAGTAAACACACTCCTGAATTCAAAGTGAAACACAGGAAAACAGGACTGAGGTAAGATGAGTCAATGTAGTGAGACAACCCCTTTAACATTCACTGCTGCTTGATAGGTCATGTAGTGCTATAGGAACAATCTGTGGCCAGATTTCCCTGTTAGTGGTTGATTTTGTCCTTTTTAAGTTAAGTCTTGATGGTGTCTGAGTCGCTTCCTCTGGACAACCCAGGTTCTTTGTTCTCAACTTAGACAAGAGTAGAGAACTTGTCTTGGGAAAAAGGTGTTGGGTACTCTGACGCAGTGGTCCGTCCAGCAGAGTTGGTTTTGCAAGACCATGGCTGCAATGCTGGTCATCTTTGCCTCAGTAAAGCACTGGAATTGGTGTGGCGATCCTCCTAGTTGATATGCAGAATCTTCCGAAGGAAGCACTGATGGACTATTTCAAGTGTCTTCAGGTGGCAACAGTGGGTAACCCAGGTCTTGCTGGCATACAGAAGAATAGTGGCACAAATAGCTCTATAGACCCTTGGCTTTCTTTCTAAGGTCATGGTTCTCAAATACTTGATGCTGCAGTTACCTAAAAGTGCTGGTACAACTGATACAATGCTGAAGTTCCTCCTCAGTGGTGGCCTTTTGGAATAGGTGGCTGTCAAGTTAGAAAATGTTATTGAGAGAAGTTCTTGACAACTTCTCTCGTTCTGGGGGCTTACCTTACCTTGCCAGAGATATTTGTGCAGATGATGTTGGTTTTCCCACTGGTGATGGGTAGACATAGACGCTTCTAAGCCTTGGCAAATAGGCTAAAAGTGGTTTAGAGTTCCTCTGCAGAGTGGGCAAGTATGGCAAAGTAATCTGCATTCTGGAGATAGATGATTTGTGTAGTTTTTGTCTTGACCTACCTGAAAGCCATGTGGGATCAAGCTGGTACTTGATTTCAATGTGATGGGGAGAGCGGTCAGAGATCAGTAACAGAATATTATGGAGGCAGATAGTGAAAAAGGGTTGGTGCAATAACATACTTTTACTTGATCTTTGTTCAGATGGTGCAGTCATCTGGTTGCATAGCAGCATTAGGATACTAATGAACATGGGGGATCTTGATAGGTGGAGTTGAATGCATTGGTCTGGTCATTGAAAGTCATGTACAACTTTTGTTGGTGCCATTAACATTTCTCTTGATTTTGCCAGGCTACAGATACCAGGTCAGTTTTACCTCAAGATGGTATCAAGCCACACTAAAAATTTTGTAAGCAAGAGGGAGCAGACGATTTAGGAGCATGTGACTGAGAATTTTCCCAGGAGTGGAGAGCAGGGTGATGCCATAGTAGTTACTACACTCCAATTGGTCACCCTTCTTGATGATGGTGATAATGTTCATATTTCTGGAGTCTTCATGGGATCTTTTCTTAAGTCCAGATCTTGCCAATGATCTCTTGAAAATTGTGTACAAGTGCCTCACCCCCGACCTTCAATATCTCTGCAGGAATATCATCTTGGCTGAAGCTTTGTTATTGCTTCTGAGGAGACTGTGGTTGGAGTTGGCTTTTTGCACACTTTCTTTACCAATGATACCACTCCATATGTAGATGTCATGCCTAACCCTTGTGTTTGTCACATCTGAATCAGTATAGAACTGCTCCTTGATATCCTCATCTGTAGCTAAAGTTAGTGAATAGACACTGATGCAGTGGCCAGTTGGCTGTTATGCAGATGGAGATGAAAGGTCACTGAGGCGTTTGTTGTTGCTGATGGGAGGTAAAATTAGTTGAGATTAGTTGACTTGTTCTTGATAGCAAAGGCAACACCCTGGATGCATTGGTTATTTGCTGGTAGTCCTTTCAGTTGTCCCTTGCTAGAGAGGCATGTTTGTCTCAGTGCTATGGTATCGATATCATATCTCACAAGTTTCCCGACAATGATGGCAGTTCTATGTTCAGGACAGTCACTCTTATTATTGTCCATAGGGGGACAAACGTTTCACGTGGCAAATTTCATTTGTTTGTTTTCATTTTGACAGCAGAAAGGTGATTCCACCAGGAACAAAAAAATGGGAATCCCACAAGATAACAGAGAGTGACTTTTGATCACTATATTTACTATTTTGCCATAGGCAAACTTAAACTCTATCAGTTCTCAATCTATAAAACACTAAAACTTAACTTTTATTATGTATAAAACTTAACCTCGATGCACACTATTTAAAAACATGATTTCTAACCTCTCAGTTTATCCCTTTCTAATTGTGAAGGAATAACTCCTTTTCTATTATCAAGTCTGGTGGAACACCACCTATTAACAGGAAAGCCTTATATATACAGTGATTTACTAACTCCAAAAAGGGACCCCAAACATCCTACTTGGGCAGTCATCCCTAATCCGATGGACATAAAACATATAAGGTTTCCTTGTGAGACCCTCTGCAGCGGGTGACACTGTAGACAGAGGTGAGAAATCACAATTTAAAATGTCATGCCTGACCTCCCCAACATGTTTCACCAGCTAAACTGGCTTCATCAGGGAATAGAGGTCCGGTCCCATATGGTCTAGCTCATTTCCTTTTATATCATGTTAGGCACATACCCTATTCAGCTGCTCACCAATTAGCCACCAGAGAATTAACAAAACCCATTCCCTAACTGTGATGGACTTTGATGAGAAACTGTGATGAGAAATTGGACGGAAGTCCATCACAGTTAGGGCAGAAATGTCCATTGGTACAATACGTGGGCGCGGGCGGCATGGTAAGATAGGACGCAAGCCCGCTATGGAGATGGTGAATTTGTCCGAGGAATGTTGTTTATAAGAATGCAGCAGCAGCACATAGTATCAGTATGCACGCAGGAGAGTAAAAGGGGGAATGGGTTTTGTTAGTTCTCTGGTGGCTAATTGGTGAGCACCTGAATAGGGTGTGTATCTAACATGATATAAAAGGAAATGAGCTAGACCATATGGGACTGGACCTCTATCCCCTGATGAAGCCAGTTTAGCTGGTGAAACATGTTGGGGAGGTCAGGCATGACATTTTAAATTGTGATTTCTCCCCTCTGTTTAAAGTATCACCCGCTGCAGAGGGTGTTACAAGGAAGCCTTATATGTTTTATGTCCATCGGTTTAGGGATGACTGCCCAAGTAGGATGTTTTGGATCCCTTTTTGGAGTTAGTAAATCACTGTATATATAAGGTTCTCCTGTTAATAGGTGGTGTTCCACCAGACTTGATAATAGAAAAGGAGTTATTCCTTCACAATTAGAAAGGGATAAATTGAGAGGTTAGAAATCAGGTTTTTAAATAGTGTGTATAGAGGTTAAGTGTTATACATAATAAAAGTTACGTTTTAGTGTTTTATAGATTGAGAACTGATAGAGTTTGTTTGCCTATGGCAAAATAGTAAATATAGTCTATGCTTAGGGCACCTTTTCTAGTTCCATTTCCTTACAGGGTGATCAGAGGAGATATTTAAGAGGCTTGCCTCAGACACAAGTGACAAATTGCGCTTCTGTCTCAATCCAATTTGAGTGAAGTTATACTGGTGGGGCTATCCTTTTCGGGGCAATCGCGCCATCTCTTTTAGGGATATACAAGGGTAATTTGATAGGGTTAGTGTGGTTTAGAACTGCCCTATGACTTGGATTGATATAAGTGAGTAATAGCATCCCTATGACTGTAGTATATCTTCACTCTAATGAATATTTATGTCTTGGTAAATAATTATTAGACATCTGAGAATAAAGGTTATATTTTAAATAGTTTTCTTTAGTTTCCTTAGCAGTGAATTTAAGTAATAAATCCCTAGACACTATGCTAAAATTCTTTTCTGTGATATCTCAATCCAATTGCCAGGCGACAGGAAAATGGGAGGTGTCGAACCCTGATGGGAGCCTGCACATAAGAACTGTAGACATGAGGGATCTGGGGTGCAAATGGCATTGACACAATAGTGACAGGTCATTGGCCTTGATCTGGTGGAATGGGGGCCTGTCCTGCTGTAATTTTCTTTTGTCACAACAATCTTATAATATACAGATTTAGCAGAGTTTAACTTGACTGTGAAATCATAACTTTTCTTGTTATCTGATCTTAGATCAACAGTAGATTCGTCACAATTAAGTGAAGCAGAAACTCTGCAAAACTACTACAGACGGCATGTATATAACTACTACAGGGGCATGTATATAGACCTACTTAATGAGGCCCACAGTGCTGATTATATATATATGTATATTATATACATGTGTAATGCTGACCCACAGAGCTGATCAATATAACTGAAGACTGATTATCAGCCGTGTGGGTCAGCATTATATTGTATAATGCTGACCCACAGACTTGACAATCATTCTAGTGTTATATAATATTGGTTACCTCATACTATACCCCTAAATAAATGATACAGTATGCACTTTTGGGTGACATGTATGAAAACTGTCTTGGTCTAAGACTTTTCTAGTTGCCTATAGCAACCAATCATGGTTCCCCTTTCTTTTTTTCGAGCACTATATGAAATCAAAGGGGCGCTCTGATTGGTTGCTATGGGCAACAAAGAAAGTCTTAGACTAAGACAGTTTTCATACATGTGGCCCTTTGTATTTTTTTTGTGTGATTCTAAACCTCCAACCCCCTCCATAGCCCCGCCCCCAATAACCTCGCCCCCACTGGGCCGTGGAAAGGTTGCCTTGCATAAAACTGGTCCCTGGTGGAAAAAAGGTTGAGGAACACTGCCTTAAAGGGAATCTGTTGCCATTTTTTGTTTACTTATTAAAACAAGACACTGATACATCTTTTCTTCTTAGCCGTTTTTATTTTCTGATTGTAGATTTCTCTATTCGGCCGTCTGTATATGATTGTGGGGAAGACATTCTTGCTTGCACTGCTTTAACAGCAGTTACTTTACAGCAGCTTCATGCACATGGGAGCCTTAAGACTGACTGGGTGCCATTGATTTCTATAGGACAGTATTCTAGGCATGCTCTGTGACCTGGGAATAAGTCAGTGTGCAGAGAGGGGGAGAGGGTGGACTGTGACTATTTCCTGTTGTGAATGGTGGATCCTGTGTTATCTATACACATTGGTGTCACCTTTCAGTTTAATCTTGCTTGTACTGTTCATTAGCAGACTGCTTAAAATCTTTCTCTACAGAACAGGAAGTGTCAGACTATTCTCAGGCCTAGTGGCCAAAGTGAAAGCTGCAGGACTTAAAAATATTACAATACAATATTCCAATAATACAAAATATTTAAAGTGATATGAAAAATTAAGAAAAAACATAACAAAAATTCATAAAAAATGTGTTTAACATAAAATCGTGAGTTAAACAATAAGTCATTTTTTGATGGCACATTCCCTTTAAAAGCCAATGAGACTCCTGCTTACCTTGCCTCCATACAGTGATTGACAGCTTTCCCTGCATCAGTGTGCGTACAAAGCAAATTGTCAATCACTGTATGTAGGTGGGGTTAGCAGTAGTTTTCACTTTCTCTATCATATAACCCTATATATCACAGAGCTCAGCTTCTCTCCTCTATCATATAACCCTATATATCACAGAGCTCAGCTCCTCTCCTCTATCATATAACCCTATATATCACAGAGCTCAGCTTCTCTCCTTCTATCATATAACCCTATATATCACAGAGCTCAGCTCCTCTATCATATAACCCTATATATCACAGAGCTCAGCTCCTCTCCTCTATCATATAACCCTATATATCACAGAGCTCAGCTTCTCTCCACTATCATATAACCCTATATATCACAGAGCTCAGCTTCTCTCCTCTATCATATAACCCTATATATCACAGAGCTCAGCTTCTCTCCTCTCTCATATAACCCTATATATCACAGAGCTCAGCCTCTCTCCCTCTACCATATAACCCTATATATCACAGAGCTCAGCTCCTCTATCATATAGCCCTATATATCACAGAGCTCAGCTTCTTTCCCTCTGTCATAAAACTCTATATATCACAGAGCTCAGCTCTTCTCCTCTATCATATAACCCTATATATCACAGAGCTCAGCTTCTCTCCTCTATCATATAACCCTATATATCACCTCTCCTCTATCATATAACCCTATATATCACAGAGCTGAGCTCTCTCTTCTCATATAACCCTATTATATCACAGAGCTGAGCTCCTCTCCTCTTTCATATAATCCTATATAATCACAGTTTCTTGGCTTCATCTTATTCTCTATCATATAACCCTATATATCACAGAGCTAGGCTTCTTCTTCTATCATATAACCCTATATATCACAGAGCTCAGCTTCTCTCCTCTATCATATGACCCTAATATCACAGAGCTGAGCTACTCTCCTCTATCATATAACCCTAATTCACAGAGCTCAGCTTCTCTCCCTCTATCATATAACCTATATATCACAGAGATCAGCTTCTTCCCTATGTCATATAAACTCTATATATCACAGAGCTCAGGCTCTTCTCCTCTATCATATAACCCTATATATCACAATGCTCAGCTCTCTTCCTCTATCATATAACACTATATATCACAGAGCTCAGCTTCTCTCGACTCTCACATATAACCCTATATATCACAGAGCTGAGCTCCTCTCCTCTCTCATATAACCCTATATATCACAGAGCTGAGCTCCTCTCCTCTATCATATAATCCTATATATCACAGAGCTTGGCTTCTCTACCTCTATTCATATAACCCTATAATCACAGAGCTCAGCTTCTCTCCCTCTATCATATAACCCTATATATCACCAGAGCTAGCTTCTCTCCTCTATCATATAGCCCTATATATCACAGAGCTCAGCTTCCTCTCCTCTATCATATAACCCATATATATCACAGAGCTAGTCTCTCTCCTCTATCATATTAATCCCTATATATCACAGAGGCTCGGCTCTCTACCTCTATCATATAACCTATATATCACAGAGCTCGCTTCTCTCTCTATCTAATATAACCCTATATATCACAGAGCTCAGCTTCTCTCCTCTAATCATATAACCCTATATATCACAGAGCTCAGCTCTTCTCCCTCTATCTATAAATCTCTATATATCACAGAGCTCAGCTTCTCTCCCTCTATCATATAACCCTATATATACAGAGCTCAGCTTCTCTCCTCTATCATTAACCCTATATATCACAGAGCTCAGCTTCTCTCTCCTCTATCATATAACCCTATATATCACAGAGCTCAGCTCCTCTCCTCTATCATATAACCATACAGATCACATAGCTCAGCTTCTCTCCTCTATCATATAACCTATATATATCACAGAGATCAGCTTCTCCCTCTATCATATAACCCTACTATATCACAGAGCTCAGCTTCTCTGCCTCTATAATATATCCCCATATATATCACAGAGCTCAGCTTCTCTCCTCTATCATATAACCTATATATCACAGAGCTCAGCTTTCTCTCCTCTATCATAATAACCCTAATATCACAGAGTCATCTTCTCTTCCTCTATCATATAACCCTATATATCACAGAGCTCAGCTCCTCTCTTCTATCATATAACTCTATATATCACAGAGCTCAGCTTCTCTCCCTCTATCATATAACCCTATATATCACAGAGCTCAGCTCTTCTCTATCATATAACCCTATATATCACAGAGCTCAGCTCTTCTCCTCTATCATATAACCCTATATATCACAGAGCTCAGCTTCTCTCCTCTATCATATAACCCTGATATATCACAGAGCTCAGCTCCTCTCCTCTATCATATAACCCTATATATCACAGAGACTGTGCTCCTCTCCTCTATCATATAATCCTATATATCACTAAGCTCAGCTTCTTCTCCCTAACATATAAACCTATATATCACAGAGCCCAGCTCTTCTCCTCTATCATATAACCCTATATATCACAGAGACTCAGCTCCTCTCCTCTATCATATAACCCTAATATCACAAGATCAGCTTCTCTCCCTCTATCATTATAACCCTACATATCACAGAGCTCAGCTCTTCTCCTCTATCATATAACCCTATATATCACAGAGCTCAGCTTCTCTCCTCTATCATATAAAACTATATATCACAGAGCTGAGATACTCTCCTCTATCATATAATACTATATATCACAGAGCTCAGCTTCTCTCCTCTAGCATATAAAACTATATATCACACAGCTCAGCTTCTCTCCTCTATCATATAACCCTATATATCCCAGAGCTCAGCTTCTCTCCACTATCATATAACCCTATATATCACAGAGCTCAGATTCTCTCCACTATCATATAACCCTATATATCACATAACTCAGCTTCTCTCCACTATCATATAACCCTATATATTACAGAGCTCAGCTTCTCTCTTCTATCATATAACCCTATATAGCAGAGCTCAGCTTCTCTCCTCTTCATATAACCTATATATCATAGAGATCAGCTTCTCTCCTCTACATATAAACCTATATATCAAGAGCCAGCTTCTCTCCTCTATCATATAACCCTATATATCCTAGAGCTCAGCTCCTCTCCTCTATCATATAACCTATATATCCCAGAGCTCAGCTCCTCTCCTCTATATATAACCCTACATATCACAGAGCTCAGCTTCTCTCCCTCTATTATATAACCCCTAGGGATATCACATGAGTCAAGCTGTTCTCCCTTATCATATAACTAATATCACATAGGCTGCTTACTCTTTCTATTATAACCCTGATTATTACACAGAGCTCACGCTTTCTGCTTCCTCTATCATATAACCTATATATCAAACAGAGCTCATCTTCTCTTCCTCTGATCATGTAACCCTATATAATCACAGTGCCTCATACGCTTCCCTTTATCCATATATCTCACTATATATCAAGAGGCTCAGCGTCTTCTCATAGCATATAAACCCTATTATATCGACCATAGCTCGTCTTCTCCTTTTCATATAACCCTAGTATTTCACAGAGCTCAGCTTCTGTCACTCTATCATAATCTATATCTCACAGAGCATTCTGCTCCTCTCCTCTAATCTCATATAACCCTAATTACTCAAACTCAGCTATATCCTCATGATATTAAACCCTCATAATAGCAATGGCTCATGCTTCTCTCTCTATACATATTAACCTTTATTACAGTGCTAGTACTCTCTTCTATCTATAAACCTATATATCTCAGAGCTGAGCTCTCTCCTCTATTATATATCACTTTCTATCACAAGAAGCTCATTCTCTCCTCTATTTCATAATAACCTAATATCACAGATCTCAGATTCTTCCTCATTCATTATAAACCCTACATATTCACAGAGCTCAGTTCCTCTCCCTCTATCATATAACCTTTATATCACAGAGCTCAGATTCTCACTCTATCATTAAAACGCTATATATACAGAGCTCAGCTTCTTTACTCTTATCATTGTATACCTCATATAATCCACAGAGCTCATCTTTCTTCTCTATCATGATAACCCTATAGACACAAGGATCAATGCTCCTCTTTCTTATCATATAACACTGATATATCACAGAGCTCAGTTCTCTCCTCTATCATATAACCCTTTTTATATCACAGACTCAGCTCTTCTCTAGCATTAACCCTATATATCACAAGTCAGCTCTTCTCCTCTATCATATAACCCCCATTTCAAGACTCGCTTCTTCCTCTATATATAACCCCATTTACAAGCTACTCCTCTCCTCTTTTTAAACCCTATTATACAGAGCTCAGCTCTTTCCCCCTTCATATAAACCCTAATTTTTCACAGGCTCAGTTCTTCCTCTATCAATAACCCTATATATCCAGGAAGTCCTCTCCCTTTCATATAACCCTTTTAAACCAAGCTGAGCTCCTTCCCCCTTTTTATATATCCTATATCACAGAGTCGGCTTCCTACATATCATATAACCCTTTTAAAATCAAGAGCTCATCCTCTCCCTTATTTAACCCTATTTATCACAGAGTCGCTTTTTCCTCTCTCATTAACCCTTTATAAAAGGCTCGTCCTCTCCCTCTATATATAACCCTATTTTATCCAGAGCCCGTTCTTCCCTTTTATATTTCCCTATATATACAAGTCAGTTCTCTCCACTATCATAAAACCCTTATATCCAGGCTCAGCTTTCTCCTCTCTATATAACCCTATTTTACAAGCTCACTTTTCCCTCATTTTATAACCTTATATCAAAGAGCTCAGCTTTCTCCATATCATAAAACCCCTTTTTCACAGACCTCAGCTTTCTCCCTCATAAAATAACCTATATATCCCAGAGTCAGTTTCTTCCCCCTATCATAACCCTTTTATATCACAGAGCCAGCTTCCTCCTTATTATATAACCCCATATTAAAGGCTCATTCTCTCCCCCCTTTTCTTAACCTATTTATCACAGACCCCCACTTCTCTCCCCCCTTTTATAACCCTATATATCCCAGAGTCAGCTTTCTCCTTTTAATATAAACCCTAATTTTCACAGAGCTCAGCTTCTCTCCCTCTATCTATAACCCTATTTATCCCAGAGCTCACTTTTTCCCCTCTATAAAATAACCCTATAATCCAGAGCTCAGTTTTTCTCCTCTATCATAAACCCCATATTCACAGAGCTCAGTTCTTCCTTATATATAACCCCCAAAAATCCCGAGCTAGCCTTTTTTTCCCCCTATCATATAACCCTTTTTAATCACAGAGCTCCCCCCTCTCCTCTTTTATAAATCTTTCATTTACAGCGTTCTTCTTTCCCCCTTTTAAACCCCCTCTCTGATAGGGCAGCAAAACCACTGGTTTCCCCTTTAAACATGGCACTAGGCTTAACAATCAATGGCTGTTTTGCCTGGTTTTTTTTGGTAAAAATCCTGTAGTGTTTTTGGACATTTTGGCGAATATCCCCAAAACGCCAACACCAGTTTTTTGGGCTATTTTTGCACCAAAACCACTTTTGACGCCATATTCTCAATGTAAATTAAAATGTCGTACACCAAGACTAGGCGATTATAAGGCGGGTACGCACATTTAATGCGCCTAAAAAATTTTAAGAGTGCGCCCCAAACGCAATGCCTTTTTTAGGCGCATTAAAACTAGTTATATTTTAGCGCCTCCGGGCAAGTGCCTCGAAGGCGTATTTTAAATACCAAAAATCGCTAGCACCGGATTGTCTTATTTAGGCCCCCTTTTTGGGCGCATTAAGTTTACCTCACGCCAGATTTTTGAGAGGGTCGGACTGTCTGGTGCACTTTACACTGATTTAATGCTGCGGCGCCACCAATTTTTGGACATGTCGCTTTAAATATCTGACATAATACCTCTACTGGTACTTTTCCATAAATTGCAGTGTGCAGGTGAGAAGTTTAGAGGAACAGCTTCTGTCAGTAAAGAGCAATTACGCGTCTCATTGGGTTAGTATACTCTAGAGGATGACATGTTGAAAGAAGTGTGATTAGCAGTTGATTGTGAAATGCATGTAAGTAGCATGCTAGTACAGGTAGCCTATTATTTGTCTCTACGCCATGCTACAGCGTACCTAAGCTATATGACTTACAACTTTCCTTCACACAGGAAACAATAAACATATTTTTCCCACACTAATCTAATTATTTATATTACTTCCAAATTCTATCATATTTTCTATACATGTATGTATATATACATACAGTATCTCATATAAGTAAGTACACCCTTCCAAATTTTTTAAATTTTGTATTTAAATTTTTATGGGGGAAAATAAGATATGACCATGATCAATTTAAAGTAGTCAGTGTACACTGGTTTATAACGTGGAATCTGGGTTTTTCTCAAAAAAAACTCAACACACACCAAATGTTTTAAAAAGGGGGGCAACAAAAGTGATTTCACCCCCAGTGAAAAAGGACAAATTGGGCACAATTTGTCATTTTCACTTCACGGTGTCATTTGACTTGTTAGTGTTACAAGGTCTCAGATGTGAATAGGGAGCAGGTGTGTTACATTTTGTATTATCACTCTCAAACTATCTCATCCTGGTCACTTGAAGTTCAACATGACACCTCACAGCACATAAATGTCTGATGATATGAAAAAAAAAAGAATTGTTGCTCTACATAAAGATGGCCTAGGCTATTAGAAGATTGTCAACAACCTAAAACTGAGCTGTAGCATGGTGACCAAAACTATAAAGCAGTTTAACAAGGCTCCAATCAGAACAGGCCTCCCCACAGTTGACCAAAGAAGTTGAGTGCACGTGCTCAGCATCATATCCTGAGACTGTCTTTTCAAAATAGACGTATGAGTGCTGCCAGCATTGCTGCAAAGGCTAAAAGGGTGAGGGGTCAGTCTATCAGTGCTCAGACCACATGCCACACACTGCATCAAATTAGTCTGCATGGCTGTCATCCCAGAAGGAAGCCTCTTCTAAAGATGATACACAAGAAAGTATATTGAAGACAAGCAGACTAAGGACATGGATTACTGGAACCATTTCCTGTGGTCTGACTAGACCAAGATAAACTTATTTGGTTCAGATGGTGTCAAGCACGTGTGGCGGCAACTAGGTGAGGAGTACAAAGACAAGTGTGTCTTGCCTATGGTCAAGCATGGTGGTGGGAGTGTCAAGGTTTGGGGCTGCATGAGTGCTGCCGGCTGTGGGGAGCGACAGTTCATTGAGGGAACCAGATAATGAGGGTAATGGTGCTGAACTGTCCAGGCATGTCTGCATACTTAAACCCTATTGAGCATCTGTGGGTCATCCTCAAACAGAAGGTGGAGGAACGCAATGTCTTCAACATCTGCCAGCTCCATTATGTCGTCACGGAGGAGTGGAAAAGGATTCCAATGGCTGCAACCTGGGAAGCTCTAGTTAACTCAATGCCCAAGAGAGTTAAGGCAGTGCTAGAAAATAATGGAGGCCACACAAAATATTGACACTTTGGGCACAATTTGTCCATTCTCACTTAGGGGTGTTCTCACTTTTGTTGCCAGCGGATTAGACATTGATGGCTGTGTTGAGTTATTTTGAGAACCTACCAAATTTACACTGTGCTATACACTGACTATTTTACATTGTGTCAAAGTGTCATATCTTCATTGTTGTCCCATGAAAACATATATTTATTTATTTATAAAAACATGACGGGTGTACTCACTTTTGTGAGATACTGTATATTTATACACTCACAAATACTTAGGGCTATTTGGCTTTTGGGTTAAAATTTCAGGATGAACATAAATATATATATTCACACAGTGGTCCCTCAAGTTACATTGGCCTCAGGATACAATATTTTCAACATGGTTTTCCTGGAACATTGTACATTGAGTCTGGTTTTAAGATACAATTTCCCATACACTGACCCAGCCAATTATCATGAATATTTTACTTGGAAAACCTCTGTATTAGTAAGGTGCATGCAGTGATTGACGGTCTAGTAGCACATCTCTACAGTACAGTGCGGTACTACATGTCCTGTACTGATCTTTACATGTGCCGTATGAGCGACTCCTTTGAGCACCAGGTGAGGGTGGGCACATTTTATTTTTTCTGGTACATTATGTATAAAGTATATGACCCAAAAAAGCTGAAGAAAGTGATTTCCAGCTTGCAGCAGCTCTTTCTGATGTTGTATGCAAGGTTTTCTTTATCTGTATTTTTGCTGGAAGGGACCATCCTCGAAAGGTTGTGATGATTACTGGAGTTCCTCTTAGGTACCTTTGGTTTGTTGCATTTATTCTAGATTTTATTCCTGACTCTGGGGTGTTGCTAATCACTCATCTGCCTATGCCTTCACATTCTTGTTGTACTTAGTTACATAGTTCATAAACACCTACAAAGGACCACTCTACATTCCCTGTCTTTGTTGTCCATTGCAACTCATCAGAGTTAAGCTTTCACTTTTCCAGAGCTGTTTAAAAAATTAAAGCTGAGGTCTGATTGGTTGTTCTGGGCAACAAAGTTTAACTATTAGACAGTTTTGATAAATGAGGCCTACTACGTCACCATTGGTGGTATATGTTGGGATACCCTCGCAGTGCCATAGGAATCAAGGGCGACATGTATGTTTTTTGGTGCCCAAGCGCCATTTTTTTGCACACGAGTAAAGTAGTGTAAAGTAATTTTAATTTGCAAAAAGTATAAAACAAACAGCACATATATGGTTTCACTGCAATCATAATGACCTGTATAATAAAGTTAATCCATTATTGAAACCACATGATAAAAATACATGGAATTGCTTTTTTTTTTTAACCCTTGTACTCCAAAAATAATAAAAGTTAATCAATAAATTATATGTAACAAAAATAGTTTTATTAAAGCACAAAAAAACAGCCCTGGCAAAATTTTAAATGTTATGACTCTTGCATTGTGGCAATGTAAGATCAATTATTAGAACATTAAATGAGCTATTATTGTGCAAAGGTAGTCCCTCAAATTCCAATGGCCTCAGGATACAATATTTTCTCCATAAAATAGGTTTGTCTGGAACATTGTATCTTGAAACCACACTCCCCATACAATGTCACAGACACTGCCGATCTGCAGCTCATGTGACTGATGGGAGATTCAACCAATTATAATAAACATTTTACTTGTAAAACCTCTGAATTAGTGAGGTGCATGCAGTGCTTGGTGGTGCCTCTCTACAGTGTAGTGTGGTGCTACATGTCCTGTACTGCTTTTACATGTATTAGTGTAGTACATGCAGTGATTGGAGGTCTAGTAGAGCCTCTCTACAGTACAGTGCGGTACTACATGTCCTGTACTGCTCTTACATGTATTAGTGAGGTGCATGCAGTGATTGGCGGCCTAGTAGCCCCTCTCTACAGTACAGTGCATTACTACATGTCTTGTACTGCTTTTACATGTATTAGTGAAGCGCATGCAGTGATTGGAGGTCTAGTAGAGCCTCTCTACAGTACAGTGCGGTACTACGTGTCCTGTACTGCTCTTACATGTATTAGTGAGTTGTATGCAGTGATTGGCGGCCTAGTAGCCCCTCTCTACAGTACAGTGCATTACTACATGTCCTGTACTGCTCTTACATGTATTAGTGAAGCACATGCAGTGATTGGAGGTCTAGTAGAGCCTCTCTACAGTACAGTGCGGTACTACATGTCCTGTACTGCTCTTACATATATTAGTGAGGTGCATGCAGTGATTGGAGGTCTAGTCGTGCCTCTCTACAGTTACAGTGCGGTACTACATTTTCCTGTACGGGATCTTACATGTATTAGTTTGGTGCATGCAGTGATTGGCGGTCTAGTAGCCCCTCTCTACAGTACAGTGCATTACTACATGTCCTGTACTACTTTTACATGTATTAGTGTAGTGCATGCAGTGATTGGAGGTCTAGTAGAGCCTCTCTACAGTACAGTGCATTACTACATGTCCTGTACTACTTTTACATGTATTAGTGTAGTGCATGCAGTGATTGGAGGTCTAGTAGAGCCTCTCTACAGTACAGTGCGGTACTACATGTTCTTTGCGGCTCTTACATGGGCCAGGATGAGAGGCTCCTTTGGGCACCAGCTGAGGGCCGTGTTTTCTTTTATTCTGGTACACTGTGTATAAAGCACATGACCCATAGGAGCTCCTGTCCTCAGAACGGAAAGTGATTTCCAACTTCCAGTAGCTCTTTCTGATGTTATATGTAAGGACCCGCTATATCTGGATTAGTTTTCTGCTAGATCTTCTTTAATCTCCATTTTGCATTAAGTTGGGGACATTTTGGGTCTTCGGAACCAATTACCACTGTTCCATCAAGGTACGGCCTCAACAATCATTTGTCATCTTGGAACTAATTATTATTATATGTAGATTGACCACTTGCCACTTTTCTTTTTCAACCCACCCACCTCCTTCTCCCCAATTAAAGTTAATAAAGGTAATTAATTAGTTATCTAAAAATGGTTCCATTAAAAATATAACTTGTTCTAAAAACAAAAAAGCACAAATAAGCTGGGTCGGTGAAAAAATAAGTGATAGCTCCTGAAATGTCATAGTAAAAAGCATAGAACAAAAAAAAAGTTTTATTCTAAAGTATAAATGTAGACTGGGTTAATATTGGTTGGAAATGACCTAAGAACATTGTACTCATATAGCCCCTTTTAGATTACTGTAATGGCTGATGACATCTGGCATGTTTTTTATTCTTTTTAGGGCGATATAAACGATCTAAGCTGTATATAACCAGATGCGTGCCATCCCATATCTGTGTAGTGTGTACGGCCAGCCTTGTGCACTCCGTAATAAGCAGGATACCGTCAAGCACCCTGCATTCTCATGTTGCTACTGGGCACCACCTAGTGGTCGGCACTATAACTGCATAAGGAAAGTTTTTGATACTTAAAATCATCCAGGCAAAAATATATAGCTAGCACTTTAGAGCAACACTGCTCCAGTACAATGTTTCGGTTAATGCTGGGCTACGACGAAGAACACACTGGCCGAAACGCGTCAGCATTAACACATTGGTGTTGCTCTAAAGTGCTAGCTATATATTTTTGCCTGGATGATTTTAAGTATCACCAATAAACATTTAATTGGATATTTCTACTCCTTGGATATGTAGCTGGTTCATTAGATCGTGAATTACATTAGGATTCGTGGTGTGATTCTACAGTGCTATATCCTGAAAGTTTCCAGACAAGTGGGTGAGCTGACTTCAACTGTCTTTTTTCAATGCATAAGTATACAGTATGTCCACATTTTTTTTTTAGGGAAACCCTAAAGAAGCATTTATGCTATCTGTAATACATGAAAAAACTTAGAGATTCTTAGTTCACACGTTTTGATAAAAAAATGCTTATGCCACCCCCGGCTTACAACGGGATCTCAAGGCAGGTGTCTATCTATTTTACTACTGTCAAATTCAGGACTTCTCATTGGGTCCAACAGAGCTCATAATCAAGAGAAAATAAAAAAAGCACCACGACTCATGACACAATACTGCACTATTACAAGCCTTGGAACGTCGGGGGGGGTGACAAGAGACCAAATTGGATGGTATCCATTCACATGCTTTCATTTTTGACCTACAACTCAGGGTATGTTAACACGGCGTACTTTCATCCATGTGAACATGCGTTTTCTGATGATCCTGGTCCATCAGACGGAACAGGGACGCTTAACAATTAGCAGTGAGTTATCTACTGCGCAATGACAGACATGTTTGAATCGCGCCTGTCGGGTCCGCCTTTCAGATGCAATCCAAGAATTGCATGTCATTTCTTCGACCGCATCCGCAACACGCAGCGGCGATTACTCATGTGAGCTCCGCTACATGTCTGTCATTGCCGGCAGTGATAAAATTTTTACTAATTGTTATAGGCGTCTCTCGGCCCGTTCTGATGGAAAGATGCCGTGTGAACATACCCTTACTTTCTCGTCAAACGGCTGTACCTACATTTGTGAATGTTTACTTTCCTTTGTAGCAGTTGCAAAGAATAGCTCCGTAATGACTTTGTAATTATGGTTTTAACACTGGCAAATGTATTGCTGTTATAGCACCAACATATGTGCAGAAGCTGTGATCATACACATCAGTCCCTGTCACAGTGTGGCTCACAATATAATTTCTCTATATAAGACACACAGTAGGGATAACTTGATTGGAAGCAAATTTACCTATTAGTGTATTTATGTAATGTGAGAGAAACCAGAGAACTTGGCTGCACTCGGAACTCCCCTTGGCATAAATAGGAACGTCCCGACCACCTCTCTGTTTATAAAGGAGAGGTTTCGGGGCTCGTACTCGACCGGTGGGACCCGGACGTATCAGACATTGATGGCATATCCTAGCGATATGCCATCAATGTCTGAGGTGGGACAACTTCTTTAACCCTTTACCGAAACATGACATATGAGTACGTCATGGTACCAGTAAGGAGATTACTCCTGAAAAGGGTTGTCTCATCTCAAAGTTTCATAGGATGCATGAATGAAATAATGCTGCTTTGCTCTGTCACTTCCTGGTCAAGCTGCCTGTAATTAGCATATGAGCTCACATGTATTCAGACTTCTCCGTTTATTGTGTTTATTAGTCTAGATTAGCTAAGTTACCTTCTACCAGGACAGGAGAAGCTGCTGAGCTAATGTAAACAGTAATTACTGTCTTTTGTCTAAAAGATCAGATAACACACAAGCTCTCACTGCCAGCTGCAACCTGTGTGATGACATCACTCCCTGCTATCAGATAGAACAAACAGCTGGAGATAAGGAGTACACAGGTCGGTCACTTGGGAAACCCGAGAGCCCTCAGAAGGTGATAAAATCATTTGTAGCTCCTTAACAAAAAAGATGAACAAAGCAATATATTTGGAAAATGTCTTCACTTAGTGTTCCCTACATTTTGAAAGCTATTCTTTGTAGTGAGACAACCCCTTTAAGTCTGCTACATGGGAGGCTGGTGTTGGCTGTGTAACGAACGGCTCATGCTGTGGTCCGACTCTCAGACTGCAGGCTCGTCCATTACCTGACTGCTGGACGTCCCCATGCTGCACCCAGGGCTTCTGTTCACTCCCGCCTCCTGCCTGTCCCGTGCTCACCTGCTACCGTCCTGTTTCCTCCTCAGCAGGTGCGCTCCTCTGCATCTTCTTCCCCACTAGGGGCGCGCGCATGTCAGTTCCCTGGATTTAAAGGGCCAGGGCGCAACAGGTAATTGTGCTCCTCCAATCCAATTCTTACCGGAGCTTTTTAAGGATGCAGTTTCCTGCTCTCTGTACCCAGTTGTTGGTGTTCATATCCTTGTGGTGGTTGTGCATACGGTTCACAAGCCATCTCTGGTCCACCTTCCGTATCTATTTACCACCTGCCTGACCTTCGTCTGCTGACATGGTTCCAGCTGTGCCTGCCAGTCCTGCCACTCTCGTTCGAGCCTTCTCTGTGTCGTCCTCTTCGGCTGTCACTGCCAGGGTCTAAGTCAGGGGTAGCGACCTGGAGGTTCCCTGCAGCAAAGTCCTTCCCGCTTTGCGGCGAGTGCCGGTGAAGACAAGGGGGCCCTTAGACTCTGCTCCTCGGTGTAGGCTTTGCCAACTATGCGTGGTGACCAGTGGATCCACCATCCTCTCCTCAGAGCAGCGTGACAGGCTGCCTATTGCTGCTGCTTAACCCTTTAGACACTGCAGCGATCGCAGCTGCAGCATCAGAAAAAAGGGGAAAGGCTGCTTCACACCCCGATCAGCACCCCCGGCGGCGAGATCAGGGGTTGTTGAACCATTAACATGGCAGCTGGAAATCTAATGATGGCTGCCATTGCCACCATGTTTAGGTTTCTAATACTTCCTCAACCTGACAGGAAGTAATAGAACTGCCATCTTTGTACACCCATCTGCATCGTTTATACAATACAGAATGGTGCACTGATGATCACACCCCATAGTAGTCAAGTACCCTTAATGTTCAAGCAAAAAAAAAAAAAAAAGTTTAAAAATATAAAATGTAATTAAAAATATTAAAAGTTCAACTCACTCCCTTTTGCCATTTTACGGAAAAAAAAAAGTTACACATAATTGATATCGCCGCATCTGTAATAGTCCGATCTAATAAAATCTAAGGCCAAAAATGCAAAAAATGCAGAATCACTCAGGTCCATAGGTGAAAGAACAAAAAGTTATTGGTTGCAGAAAATAGCGCTGCAGTGCAAATTTGAGAAATAGAGAATGTTTGAAGTTTTTTAAACGTTCTAAAGCAGTCCGAAAACCCTACATGTTTGGTGTTGCCAGAATTGTACCGACCTGCAGAATACAGCAAACACTTACTCATTTATAGTGAAGAGTAATCGCTGTAAGAAAAAAACCCCCGTAATCATGGCGCAAGAAGTTTTTTTTTCACATTTTGCCCCACTTACAGTCAATGGCACCATTAAAAAGTACATCTTTTCCCTCAAAATAAAATTATATCTCTTTTTAGATGGAAAAATAAAAAAGTTATGGCTCTTAGGCTATGTTCACACGGCATAATTGCGGGATGTATTTCGCCCCGCAATTACGCAGTGTGCTCGAGAGCGGGGCGTGGGGGCCAGCAGCCTGCCGGCCCCATAGACATTCATTATTCACGGTGCGTATACGCCGTGAATAATTGACATGTCACTTCTCTCTCCACTCGTCGTATTGTGAGAGCGGGGAGAGGAGACATAATCCATAGTTCTCTATGAGAACTGTGGATTACCATAATGACTGGGGCGTATCTCGCCCCGTATTTCACGCAGTAAAGCGCGAAATATGGGGCGAGATATGTCCCATTTTAAGCCGTGTGAACATAGCCTTAGAAGTCAGGGAGGAAAAAGAAATGATCAGCTGTCAAGGACTCCACACAGCAACAAAAATATATTTTTTCTATTAGGTAAAAGTAGTAAAACATACCAAAAGCTATATAAATATGCTATTGCTGTCATTTCACTGATTCACAGGGGCACATACAAATTAAACTCTATACACAATTTTGAAAAAATTTGCAAAATAGTTTTTTTTCCATTCCACCCCACAATAAAAATTTTCAAAAGTTATTCAATATTAAGGACATTAAATAGTGCCGTAAAAAGATCATTATTTCTGTATCAAAAGTATAAAATTTTTGGCTCTTGAAAGGTGTGTATGGAAAATCAAAAAAAGTTGCCATCAAAAGTAGTTTGGAACCAAAGAGGGTTACAACATATATTTTGTTTGCACACTGAAAATTTGCCTGCAACCACCCAGGACACCATTAGACCTCTTTAGGCACTTTGAGTCCTGTAAGGGTGTTTAATGAGATGTGATAAGTCTCACGCCTACTTGTCTGACTAGCACATTTTCAGGTCTGTCTACCTCAGTTCACACCTTTAAATGCGCATGATAAAAGACTGTAATGTCATTACACAGTCCCTCCCACTAACACTATGTCCTTTGTCTTTATTCATTTAGTTTTCTGCTTTCTTTCCAAGAGCTGATATGTTTAGCTTTGTCATGCTATGTCTTGCATTGCAGGATGGGGGGAGGGATATACTGGCATTATTTTCAGACTAAGTTGAGACCATAACTCTATGAAAAGAGCTGCATTAAGCTGGAAATCACGTTCTATTATGAAGACAGGAGATTCCGTTATTTACTTTAAAGGGGTTTTGCCATGATATAATATTGAATGGGGTAACATCAAAAATGCACATTTAATCAAGTTTGTAAATATATTTAATTGAAAAATATGCACTATATTAGGTCAGTTCTCTCCTTTCTGTTTTCTCTGTTTTTAATTAGAAGTAGTCTGTATAAGGGTTAATGCCCTTTTTCTTTCAGTCTGCTTGCAGGGAGCCCAGGAGGGGTAAGCTGTGTCAACCTTTCCTTTTTTGGTGGCGGTGCTGTATGGCGGCCATTGCTGCTGTGATGCTGTGCTGGTGTGGTGGTGCAGCTCAGAGCCAGGGGGGCTACGTCTGGCAGCAGTGGGGCTGTTGGGCCACTGGGCTGTGCCCTTCCTCTGTGTGGCTTTTGCTGTGGCGGTGACCGCCATACAGTGCTGCCTCCATTTAGAGTAGGGACCTACTTTTAATAGGGCACCGTGTAGTGGCAAGTGGGTTTATACGTTTTGATCAAAAAGTATAGTAAGAACCTCCTATTCATTTTTGTAAAGTTTTGCTGAGAAGCATTAGATCAATGTATAGTGTGAGGATGTGCGGTCCATGCCTCTCTCTTCCATGTTTTTCTGTGTACTGCTCGTTGCCGCGAGTTCTGACCAGCATTGATCTTCTGTCTTGCTGGCCACGCTTGCTCAGTTGTATCTTCACAGCACTTTATAAATGTGTCACGTTGTGCGCTAAAAAAGTCTCCCAATGTGCACTAAAAACTGAGGAGGTGAAACAAAGTCGAGATAGAACCCCTTTAAACACAATGTACCAGAATAAAATAGGGTCCCTCACCTAGTGCCCAAAGGAGCCACTCATCCTGTCCCATGTAAAGAGCAGTACAGAACATGAAGTACCGCACTGGCAGTGGTGTAGCTATATGCAGTAACGGACTGGGGTGCCTAGGGCCCACAGGTGGAGTTGACTCTAGGGGCCCCCCAGTTGAGCTATTTCTGGGCGCACCGTAGGAGTTTATTTTAGGGGCCTACTTTACAGCTACTGTAAATGACTGTACATGCCTCCCATGTTCTGTTTTTTTGCCCCTTCTGAGGATATATATGCAGTTAGAAAACAACTCCAGGTGTACCATGGTCAGTGGCCCACCTATTCGCCTGTGGGCCAGTCCGAACCTGGCTATATGGGTCGCAGCTGTCAAAGTTGTGACTGGGCCTCTGAGCCAGATGGGCCCACAGGCCCCCTGAGCCACAAGCTGTATCACTAGGTCACATTGACCCAGTGATGCAGCATTAACAGCTGCTGCTAGCCTGGTGCAGGCATCGACTGAGGCAAAGCGGCCAGTATACACTGATACTGGCCACTTAGCCCACTGCCTGTACTAGCCCCTTATCCTATGCCTAGGCTTGGGACCTAGTAGATGCCAGAACTGCTGTTGCGGAGCGGGTGTCGTGATGACGTCATCATGCCCGCTCCGGAAGACAGGTGTTTGGCGGGGAAACAATCTGGAGAGCCAAGGTGAGCATTATTTTTATTATTTTCTTTAATGGGGGGGAAATGCCTATCATAACTGGCCTTACATACATGCTTACCTTTCATAACTGGCCGTATACTGGTCTATCTGCTGTAACTGGTCCTATATACCTGCTTACCTGCTGTAACTGGCCCTATATACCCTGTTTCCCCGAAAATAAGACATCCCTCAAAAATAAGACCTAGTGCAATTTTTTTTCATGCTTAGTAATATAAGGCCTCCCCCGAAAAGAAGACCTAGCAGCAGTGATTGCTACAGCTCCCCCCCACGCCAAACATTAGTATTAGCAGATCATATAGATAGGTCTTACTTTGTGTAGGAGGCTACCTGGACAAGAGATGCTAATTTAAGGAAAGTGCTATTATTAGACATGAGAGATTGGGGCCAATGATTCTAAAAGAAATGGATTCACAAGAAATTCACCATGAAATTTAGTGTTTGGTGAGTTATGATGATGTTCCAGAAGATGAAGACATGGTAAATGTGCCCTAGATTGTTGTACATGGAAATAGAGTCATAAGAAATTGTTGATGGAATTGAGAACTTGGCTGGTTATGCTTATGTTTGTGATGACACGACTACAGTATATTAATACATTTGTTCAACACTAAATGTGAATTCTTGTTCATGGAAAAATAAGACACCCCCTGAAAATAAGACCTAGTGCGTCTTTAGGGCAAAAATTAACATAAGACACTATCTTATTGTAAGGAAAACAGAGTACCACCCTACCTGCTCTAACTGGCCCTATGGACCTGCCGAAACTGGCCCTCTATAACTGCCTCCGAGCCGTAACTGGCCCTATCTACCTGCCTACCTACCAGAAGGGGCCCTATCTACCTGGCTACCTACTAGAAGGGACCCTATCTACCTGCCTACCTACCAGAAGGGGTCCTATCTACCTGCCTACATACTAGAAGGGGCCCTATCTACCTGTCTACCTCCCATAACTGGCTCTATCTACCTACTACTAGAGGGGACACCTACCTACCTAATAGAGGGGGGCTCTATCAACTTACTTACCTACTAGAAGGGGCCCTATACTTTACCTATTTAATATGAAGAGTCTGCCTACTTATCTGACTAATTTTTAAGATCTAACCTACCTAAAAGAAGCGTCTTCCTATCCGCCAGTCTAATTTGGGACAACTGTTTGGAGTCTAACATGTTTGTGTGGTAAATTCTGCAGGGATTCATGGCCGGGGGAAGTCAACAAGGCAGTCTGGACTGGATGGCGTAAGAAAAGGAAAAGAGAACAACTCATGAGATAAGACATCACCTGTGAGTCACTAAATCTAACTGCCCTATAATCACTTATATGTCTGCAGAGCCTGTGTACACTGCTATCAACCCCTATATGGTCACTGTATGATGGTAATAGCGGTCTTAGTGTAATGGTTTATATTCAGTAACAGTACAGTGGTATTATTCAAACCATTTATGGTGGTGATATGTGGTCAGGATGTTGTGGTATTATTTGGATTTTGTATATTGTTGCTATTGGAATTATTGGTCTTAGTATATTGATTTGGTCAGTAACAGTATGATGGTATTATAATAATACAAAATCAGAACAGCACTAGAAGTCCTATGCTTCCGTTTTATCAACACTGCCCATGCAACAGATCGCCAAAAATTGAGGAATGCCCATCCCTCACGTCCAAATGTCCATAGAAAAAGTACAAAATGGCGTCAGCATCAGTGTTCTTTTATATCAGAATACCAGAGTACAAAAAAGCAGCAACATTTTGACTCACAACAGGTTTTCCGCCTGGCGGTTTTTCAGACCGCCCGAAAAACATTCTACTTGTTCATTCTTCCGTCTGGTTTTCGGACAGAATATGAACAAGTGAATGTGAAGGGGGAGGGCTTTTCTCCGCTAATCGTGGAGAAAAGCCATCTTCCTGCGGCCGTGTGCATGGCACAAAAACCGGTCAAATACCGGTTGGATAAACCGACCGGTATTTGTCCTGTGCTGTGTAAACGCGCCCTTATTGTGACATTTATAGCAGTTGATAGAATTGCATCGGTAAGTACTGATCCATGAAATGTGATTTGTATCTATGTGTTTTTAATGTCTATATAGTAAAATACATCCTCAATAATACTTGTAATGCATTTAAAAATGTTGACCTTCTTGCAGTCTGGGACAGATTAATTCAATTTACATTGTTCCTTATGGGGAAAAAAATTAACCTGCTTTCTGTAACTACTTAATGTCATGTACCACTGTACAGTGGGTTGCAAAAAGTATATTGCAGGGTTAGGTTTGAAAAAAAACAGCCCAAGCTCTCACTGAGCAATCCATTATATGTAAATGGAAGGAGTATGGCACAACTGCTAACCTACCAAGATAAGGCCATTCAACTACACATCTCACTGAGCATTGTTCAATTCATTATACAGTGGGGAAAAAATGGTATTTATTCAGCCACCAATTGTGCAAGTTCTCCCACTTGAAAAGATGAGATAGGCCTGTAATTGACATCATAGGTCGACGTCAACTATGAGAGACAAAATGAGAAGACAAATCCAGAAAATCACATTGTCTGATTTGGAAAGAATTTATGTTCAAATTATGGTGGAAAGTAAGTATTTGTTCACCTACAAACAAGCAAGATTTCTGTCTCTCATAGACCTCTAAGTTCTTCTTTAAGAGGCTCCTCTGTCCTGTAGTAATGGCACCAGTTTGAAATTATCAGTATACAACACACCTGTCCACAACCTCAAACAGTCACACTCCAAACTCCACTATGGTGAAGACCAAAGAGCTGTCGAAGGACACCAGAAACAAAAGACTGAATCTGCGACAGGCAAGCAGCTTGGTGTGAAGAAATCAACTGTGGGAGCAATAACTAGAAAATGGAAGACATACAAGACCACTGATAATCTCCCTCGATCTGGGGCTCCACACAAGATCTCACCACGTGGGGTCAAAATGATCACAAGAACAGTCAGCAAAAATCCCAGAACCACATGGGGGGACCTAGTGAATGACCTGCAGAGAGCTGGGGCCAACGTAACAGGCTACCATCAGTAACACACTATGCCGCCAGGGACTCAGATCCTGCAGTGCCAGACGTGTTCCCCTGCTTAAGCCAGTACATGTCCTGCCCATCTGAAGTTTGCTCGAGAGCATTTGGATGATCCAGAAGAGTATTGGGAGAATGTAATATGAGCAGATGAAACCAAAGTAGAACTGTTTGGTAGGAGGGAGAATGCGGAGTTGCATCTAAAGAACACCATCCCTACTGTGAAGCATGGGGGTGGCAACATCATGCTTTGGGGCTGTTTCTCTGCAAAGGGACCAGGACGACTGATCCGTGTACGTGAAAGAATGAATGGAGCCATGTATTATGAGATTTTGAGGGCAAACCTCCTTCCATCAGCAAGGGCATTGAAGATGAAACGTGGCTGGGTCTTTCAGCATGACAATGATCCCTAGCATACCGCCAGGGCAACAAAGGCTTTGTAAGAAGCATTTCAAGGTCCTGGAGTGGCCTAGCTAGTCTCCTCTCCTGATCTCAACCCCATAGAAAACTTTTGGAGAGAGTGGCAGGTCCGTGTTGCCCAGCGACAGCTCCAAAACATCACTGCTCTAGAGGAGATCAGCATGGAGGAATGGGCCAACATACCAGCAACAGTGTGTGCCAACCTTGTGAAGACTTACAGAAAACGTTTGACCTCTGTCATTGCCAACAATGGATATATAACAAAGTATTGAGATGAGCTTTTGTTATTGACCAAATACTTATTTTCCACCATAATTTACAAATAAATTCTTTCCAAATCAGACAATGTGATTTTCTGGATTTGTT
Source organism: Phyllomedusa bahiana (assembly GCA_025379985.1). Lineage (NCBI taxonomy): Eukaryota > Metazoa > Chordata > Amphibia > Anura > Hylidae > Phyllomedusa > Phyllomedusa bahiana. The sequence continues at coordinate 92,285 of JAODAL010010571.1, forward strand.
TTCTCATTTTGTCTCTCATAGTTGAGGTCGACCTATGATGTCAATTACAGGCCTCTCTCATCTTTTTAAGTGGGAGAACTTGCACAATTGGTGGCTGACTAAATATTTTTTCCCCACTGTATATAAAAGGAAGGAGTATGGCACAACTGCTAACCTACCAAGATATGGCCATCCACCTAAACTGACAGACTAGACAAAGAGAGCACTAATTAGAGAAACAGCCAAGAGGCCCAAGGTCACTGGAGGAGCTGCAGAAATACACAGCTCATGTGGGAAAATCTGTCCACCAGACAACTATTAGTCTTATACTCCATGAATCTGTCTTTTATGGAACTGTGGCAAGAAAAAAAGCCCTTTTGAAATCAAGCACTTTGCAAAAAGCTATGTAGGAGAAACAGCAAGCATGTGGTCAGATGAGAATAAAATTTAACTTTTTTGGCTAAATGACAAATGCTATGTGTGGAGGAAGGCCAACACTGCACATCACCCTAAACACACCATCCCCACCTTGAAGCATAGTGGTGGCAACATCATGCTGGGGAGGCTTTGTTTCAGAAGGGACTGGGAAGCTTATCAGAGTTGATGGGAAGATGGATGGAGCTAGACACAGCGCAATCCTGGAAAAAAACCTGTTAGAGGCTGCAAAAGACTTGATACTGGGGCATAGGTTCACTTTCCAGCAGGACAACGATCCTAAAAATACAGCAAAGGTACAGTGGAATGGTTTTAATCAAAGCATATTCATGTGTTTCAATGGCTCAGTGAAAGTCTGGACCTAAATCCCATTGAGAATCTGTGGCAGGACTTGAAAATTGCTGTTCACAGATGTTCGCCAACCAATCTGATTAAGCTACAGCAATTTCGCAAAGAAAAATGGACACAAATTCCAGCCTCTAGATGTGCAAAGCTAGTAGAGCCCAAACTACAACATATGTGCAGCTGTTTTTGCAGCTAAAGGTGGTCCTACAAAGTATTGACTCAGGGGGCTGTATACATATGCATGCCACACTTTTCAGTTGTTCATTTGCAAGAATTTGGAAAAGCAAGTATCACTTCGTGTTGCTCTACACATAAACTATCAATAAAATACATTTAAGTTTGTGGCTGAAACATTTTAAAATGAGGAACAGGTCAAGGGGTATGAATACTTTTGCAACTCACTGTATGTATGCAATGCAAAAAAACGGCATTACAGCTGAACAGACGACAGGTTGTATTAATGTATCCCATTAATTTCACAAGAGGCTTTCCTGTTAGACAGTAAAAGTATGGAATAGCTGCAATCTGTACAATGTGGCAGTCAGGGCCCTGGTTCCCACAGTGAAATTTTGCAGCAGATGTTGCATGGGAATCCACTATTGGTTCTGATTAAAAAAAATGCACGAGAGAAGTCTAGTAATCCAATAAATGAATTAGAAGGTGTAAACTGCTGCAGTAGGAATACCAATGTGTGCTAATGTGCTTATCACTTGGTTAACTGATTAGTAAATTAATTGCCTAATTCCTGTGTTCTGTTGAAGCCCACTGTGGAGAGCAATTCACAAGTCAAAGCCAAAGCTACCTTTCAGAAGCAAGGTACTGTGCAGCAATGGCACCAACTCTTTCCCCGTGAGGTATTGTGAAGAATAATGAATTAAAACAATTAGCAATTGCTTGTGAAATACACACATTTATAAAAGAATCACAGGGCTACTCCTTGAAAGCAGAGGTAGTGCTGGAATGGAGGGAAGCAGGGAGGGAAGTACGTTTTATTTTTTATTTTCTTGGAGCAGCAGGAATTTCTTTTCATATATTGACCTCGACAACCCTGATATGGGAATCTAAAATATCCCCCGTTTTGTGTGTGTGGTGTCCAAATGATAAATTAACTCAAAAGTGTATGTGCACATACATCGTCGAAAGAACAAGAGACATTCCCCAAAATGTCAATGTATACTTTCTCCTTTATTGAGAGCTTGGCAAGCAGTTTTATTAACTTTGAGCAATCTATGCAAAACAGATATATTTCTATTGATTAATACATTTTTAGTCATCTGTGCTAGTAACACCTCTTAGAATTATTCATGTATTATAACAATCACCTCATTAATAATCATTAATAAGCATCATTACTGGTCAGTACTAAAATCACACCTCTAATTATGCTGATTATTCTAAATATTCGTGAACGCTATTTAGCATGTATGACGTAGTGATATGAGATTTCTAAAGGTCAGTGTTTCTATTGCGCATGCCAGAACAACAAAATTTATTGACAAGCGTACTCTCTGTAGCCTACATAGCCTACAACATCCTTCGTAAACCAAGATAATATATATCTACACTTTGTTGGAGTCTGTGTCTGAAATTCTCAAAAACAATACAAGGACACAAGCTTCATGGAAGGATACTGATCATTAGAAAATTGCTAATCTTTTAACCCTGTATGAAAGAATTTTAGAATTTATTGATTTCCATATCAACCCCTTTAAGAATAATCCTAGATATAACTACTGAGAAATGAGCAGTAAGCAAGTGGAAATGATATATCTAGGTGGCAGATAATGAGAAGTCAATACCATGTCCCATCCATGGGGTAAAGACATGGACCAATATATCAATAGACCTTTTCTATAGAAAGAAAAACTATGAGCATCAACAATAATAAGAAGAGTAGAAGAGAAAAGAGAACTGCTAGAAGATGAACAAACAATACAGGGCTGTGAGGCAGACGGATGGTCACTACACCTCTGTTAACAAAGCTGCAAAGGTTTCAATATTCATGGCAGTATCAGAATTGGACCTCTTCTGATTGGCGAAGGTCTGCCCTCTCCCATGTATCATGTTTCTGGCTTTCTCAAACAGATGTACACCTCTATCAAGCACATGGATGCCGCAGACACAACTGTCCATGGCATCTAGTGGGTAATGTCTGGGATTGGAGCTGCTGACCCCAATATGAGTGCTGATCCCGAATGCTGCATCTTTGTGATCCAACAATGCGATATATGGGGAAGAAACAGATACAGGGACTTGTTGTTTCGGCATTTACTGATTACATTTTCACCTTATTACCAGATACAAGGTAACAAGCAGCTCTAGAGTGGCAACACAAAATGATGTTTTGGGCATAAACCAGATATAGCTATGCCAGAAGATTTACAGGTGATTTTTTCCCTTTGGTTTATAATAATAATCATTATTTATATAGTGGCAACATATTCCTCAAGACTTTACAATTTAGGGGGTATAAGTCCAGACAAAAAGAAAGGCATTATATAGTAAAAAGCTACTTACAGATCAGACACAAGGTGTGAGGGCCCTGCTCGCAAGAGCTTACACTCTATTAGGGTGTATGGGTGAGGCGAAGGGTGAGAAATGCTTGGTTTACAATGGTCCAGAGCACGAAAATGCTGACAAAGAAATGTCAGTCTGTAAACTCCTACACTTAACAACAGCTCAACAACAATTAGGAGAAAGTGTATCATTTATTTCAATAAGATTAAAAAATCTCTATAGAGCAAACAATGACCCAAAACATATAATCAAAAGTGCACATAAAACGGTAGGTATATGGTATTGGAACAATATCACTGTCCCTATTACAATCCTACATATCTACCATAGGTCCCTACCTAGCAAAAATAGGGCACCCGCTCCAATAAAGAGCGACCCTGTACATTAACCTAGCCCTACAATGCAAAGCCCCTATTATACCCTATACTGTTGAGTACAATACAAAATCTCAGTTAACAATAATGTCCCAACATGTTTCTACCTTACTTGTGGCATCATCAGGGGACTGAAAATAACCAGTAACTGAGAATAAAGCTCGGTTACTGTTATACGAGGCCAAAGAACCAAGACATCTAGGAGCATATTACTCCGATATCACGGAGCCATGTTTCATACATATATTTACATAAACATTGGATGAACCTGCTACCCAGACAGTACATCTATATACAGATAAGTGTCCAACTGTAGGGAGTGACACAAATGTGAGCACTAGAAAGTGGGGGGGTTAGCCATTAGGGATTTTGGTTGGCCAGACTGAGAAGATGTGTTCTCAGGGCCCTCTTTAAACTATGAAGGTTGTGAATGTGCCTGATCATATGGGGTAGCATGTTCCAGAGTGCTGGTGCAGCACGTGTGAAATCTTGGAGACGGGCATGGGGGATGATTGAGGAATGTAATCTGATAGCAGCAGAGCGGAGAGAGCGGGTCGGGTGGTAGACAGAGATGAGGGAGGAGATGTAAGGAAGAGCAGCACTGTGGAGAGACTGGGTAGGATGGTAGACAGAGATGAGGGAGGAGATGTAGGGGGGTGCGGCGCTGTGGAGAGCTTTATGGGTGAGAGTGAGGAGTTTATACTGTATCCTGTACTGAATGGGCAGCCAGTGCAGTGACTGACACAGGGTAGAGGCATCAGTATAGCGGCTGGAAAGAAAGATGAATCTGGCTGCTGCATTCAGGACAGATTGAAGAGGGGAGGGATTACAGAGAGGAAGAGCGATAAGCAAGGAGTTACAGTAGTACAGACGAGAAAGAATAAGAGCAACAATAAGAGTCTGGGTTGTTTCCACAGTGAGAAAAGGATGGATTGTGGAGATGTTCTTGAGGTGCAGGTGACAGGAGTGGAGCGGGTAAGGAATTGGATATAGGGAGTGAAGGACAGATCAGAATCTAGTATGAACCCAAGACAGAGGACCTGCTGCCTAGAAGTTATGGTGGTACCACACACTGAGACAGAAATAGCAGGGGGGGGGGGAGGGTCGGTTAGTAGATGGCAGAATGACAAGAAGTTCAGTTTTAGTGAACTTTAGTTTGAGATAGAGAGAGGACATGATGTCAGAGACAGCAGACAGTGACTGGTGTTTTGTAGCAGGGCCAGAGTGATGACACGGGAAGAGGTGTATAGTTAAAGGGGTTGTCTCACTACATTTATTCATCTTACTTCAGTCCTGTTTTCTTGGCTTCACTTTGAATTCAGGGGCGTGTTTACTGGCTACTACTAGGCTTCAGTAGAAGCCAGGTCTGTAGCTATAGCGACCAGCGCCTGCAGCCTATCATGAGAGATTGAAAAGGTCTGTAGCTAGAGTGACCTGAGGAGCTGATGCAGCCCATACAAGAGGGGATATCTAGGAATAGGTAGGAAATTGTTAATGGACATATATAGCAAAGTGACTTGTTTTTGCAAGATCTTTACATAAAAGCAATCCTTGTACTGAGACAACCCCTTTAAGTGTCATCAGCAAAGAGATGTAACTGAAAACCAAATCTGCTGATGGTTTGTCCAATGGGGGCTGTGTAGATTGAAGAGAGGGCCAAGAACCGATCCTTGAGGAATCCCAACAGCAAGAGGAAGAAGGGTGCAGGGTGCTAAACTGTTGTGGTGGCAGGCAGAGACATAATGGCTTTCAAGCCTGCCTCTATAATAGAAGGATAGTAACAGAGATCTTCAGAGTGTATTTGTGTGTGTATTCACATCATTTTTCACCAGCCTATTTGTGGCATCTGTTTGGAGACTGTAAAAATGTATCCCAGCAGATACCACAGCGGGGCCACTGACTTCTACAAGACAAATGTAATCCTGGTGGCTGGCTATGGTTTTCACTCTTTTAATAGGGCAAACTTTTGCCCAATAGAAGTCAATGGTCCTGCCACATTATCCGCTGAAATTTTTTTTTTATGGTATCCCAATGGATACCATAAACTGGGGCCAACAGGTGATGTGAATGAGGCCTATGTGCTGCAATTTTGTGATCACAGAAAACAAGAGTAGGCTGGGTTCTCAAAGTAACTTTTGATGCATATTTCGCAGAAGTATTTGTAAGCCAAAACCAGGAATAAAACCTACAGAGAGAACAGGAATGATGAAACGGCTTGTACCTCTTCTGTGTTTTAGACACACTCCTGGTTACAAGGCTGAGGTTCTTATTCACAGGAAAACATACTTTTATTACTTTTATGGATCATTGACCCCTTAGCTACCTATGCCATAGATTTATTTCATGGTGCAATTAAAGTTTTATGTAGCAGGATTACTCAGTAATCATACTATATAGGAGCTAATTGCAGCTGACACCCTTTGGTAACAGCAGGGATTGGAGCTGTCTCTGTCCCCTGCTGTTTAATCCTTTAGACGCTATGGCAATCGCGGCCATGGTGTCTAAATGAATGAGAAACGGTGCACAGCACTCCAATCGGTAGGCATGGCAGCTGAAACTGTGAAGGTTTCCTAGACAGGAAGTGCTAGATCCGCCATCTTTATACAACCTTCTGCATTGTTTAACAAGTCCCCTAGTTATATATATATTATCGCTCTCTGCTCTGCAATAGTATCTTCTGCTGTATGTGCTCCCAGAGGAGTCGCATGCGGCTGAAGAGATCAGCGCCCGGGCCATGACAGTGCCAGGACACCAATGGCTGACTCGAGTCTAAGTCGAGGAGGGCTTTTTCAGCACAAAAAATGTGCTGAAAAAGTTGGTTTATACTCGAGTACATATGGTAGTTGCTCTTCTGTTAGCGCAAATGGTGCAAAATATTGTGCTGTTTGGCAAATGGGGGGTATCAAAGAATAAAGAGTCCTAGTTATGAATCTATATCATTAAGGGTATGTTCACACACTGTACGGTAAGCGCAGCAGTATGCCAGGTGTTTCAAAAGTTCTAAGCACGGGGGGTTGATCCCATTTGCTTCCATTATTCATGGCATATAAGCGCTGTACAGAAGCAACATGTCACTTCTCTCGCCTGGCGTACAATACGAGTGCTCTGAGAGCTATGAATTACTGTAATTGCGGAGCGCATGTCAGGCATATTGAAGTGCAAATACACCGCAAAATGCGCCCCACATTTACTCCGTGTGAACATACCCTAAGAGGAATGCGTTTCTTTCTCATTGAAGATGACCAGTGGCTGCTGTTTATTCATGTAAATGGTTTAATGAAGCAGGACGTACTGTTACCTCCTGGTGTTGCCAATGGTATATGGAGCAGGCGTAGACACTTAGCCTGGTCCATAATCGGTGGGTGCCAGCTGTGTTAGGGTATGTTCACAGGGTGTATTACGGCACGTTTAGTACGTGCCGCAATACGCCGGGTGCTTTCGAAGCACGCGCTAATCCGCGCGTCTATCCAAAGCACGGGGGAAAAGCGGGCCCCATTGACATGCATAGTTCGCATGCGTAATCGCTGCGAACAAATTACATGTTAATTCTCCCCCCGCGCGTACAATATGATCGTATTGTATGCGCAGGGGGGACGAGGCGTAACCCATGAGAGCTAGGGATTACCGTAATAGCGGCACGCATTTCGCCACGTATAACATGCAATATGCGGCGAAATATGCAGCAAAATGCGTGACAAAATAAGCAGTGTGAACATACTCTTACACAGCACCTGCTGTCAGGGGCCAGGATCAGTCAATAGACATGGAATTTTGGCCATTAGAGAGGTGTTACAGACCCTGATTGGCTCCTCTGTAGTCACAAGGTGCTGTTTGGGTGTCATGGCAGGTGAGGGCCGAACCATTGTGCAGAATAGGTCATGGAATACTGCAGCACATAACCCATTTTACAATCAGAGAATTGTTCCCCCCATAGAATTTGATGGCCTACCAGATTTTAATGGCATAGCCTCTTTATACCATCAAAGTCTATGGTTTGAACACCACTTCATAGAGATCACAATTATCACTGCTGCATCAGTAAACATCCAAAATAATACCTGTGTAGCTCAAACATGTGCGTCAAGAAAGAATTGTATCTTTCCTTTTTAGTCACCCTGCCTCCCAGAAAAAAAGTTATTTTGTAATTTAAGGGAACGTGTCGGGTGTTTTTTGCTGCCCTATCTAAGAGCAGGATGTGGTAGAGGGAGAAAATACTGATCGACCCCCCCACCCACCCTCATAGAGACAATAGGAGTCCTACTTGCCCCACCTACAAAGTGACAGCTTTCCCTGTATACACTGGTGTATACATAGTGATCTGCCTATCACTGTGTGTAGGCAGAGGTAGCAGTATTTTCATACTTGCAGTTTCACTTTCATAGATTTTTCCTTAAAGGGGATGTATCGCTTCTTCAATTCGTATGTTTCAAAGAATTTTCAATTTCTCAGCTCTACAAATCCAGGGACTATTCTTCCCCTCCCAGCTGGGTGTTTCTTAACTGAAGGGGGATGACATCATCCCCCCGTCACTGTTCATGCTCGCTCCCGCACCCTGTTCCCCCCCCTTTCTGTCTAAGTCCACATCTCACTGTTCCTCTCCCTGCAGTCTTATTTTGCAAGAACTGTTTAAAGACCATATACCTGCAGTCAGTCTAGACAGTCTTCTATGATCTCTTCTCCTCTCTCAGCTGGAGGTTTGTTATAGTTGAATCCAGTCTTCCTATGAACGGCACAGATCTCCCTTCTATGCAGGAGAGTTAGGCACCATGGCACAATTTTGCTGTTTTCTGATTGTAGAATCTGCTGCAGTGTGTGTGTGCAGAGTGAAATTGCTACGGCCCCTTTCTTTGAGTGAGAGAAGCAGGGATCGAGGCACATTTCTGCTGTTTTCTGATTGTAGAAGCCCTGCAGTGTTATTGTGTTTCTTCTGGCTGTGCAGAGTGAAATTTCTGCTGGTCCCTTACTCTGAGTGAGAGAGACAGGAATTATTGCTCCCGTGAATCCTACTTGGGGCCCTGACAGAATGTAAACTAGTAGAGCCATCAGCCAACCACAGGACAGGAGGAGGAATCCGACCGGCACTGGGGAACTGTGTTTACCAAAACAGAAGATAAGGGACATTGTGAAAACAAGACAGCTTTGCTCATGACATCTAATTGCAAAGTTGCTTGTTTTCACTGTCCCCTTATTCTGAAGTCCATTTAATGAAATGATTCAACCCCCTTTAAAGGAGCATTCTTGCTACAAAGATCTTGTCTCAGATTATGGGGACAGTAAAAATAAGCACTTTTGTAATTGGGTTGGATTACCTCAGTCAGTATAGTAGATATGAGCTTTTCTGTGCATCTGTTTTCTATTTCTGCTGCTGCTAGTCAGGAAACGCCCCCTTTTCTGTGATTGGCTAGTCGGGACATGCCCCCAGATGGTTTCTGCACTGGACACGCCCCCTGCACTGTGATTGGTTGACTGACATTTCATTCAGCCTGTTAGGATACGCCCCCAGACAGGAAACACCACGGGCACGCCCCTTGCGCTGTGATTGGCTGCCTGCACACTCTGTCTTTACTCTCTTCTGAGCTGTTAAAACCGAAAGTAAAACCAGCTATGTGAGAGGGCTGCTGGCTGTATACTCATCTCCCAGCTCTAAGGTGAATGATCTGACTAATTACTGACTCTTTAACTCATAGATCCCTCATATAACACAGTCTTATATCCTGTGTTCCCTCCATATAACGCAGTCTTACAGTCTCCTCCCTGATAACAGAGGGGAAGGAGGGGGGAGCAGTGTGCATTCCTCACATGTATCATCAGTTCAGGCTGTGTGTATAACTGGTTATAGCACAGGAAGGAGCATGTGGAGCCCGGAGATTAAGGCTCTACAGACACCAGAGAACACTGCAGGAGGCTGCAGATCTGTTCTGTTCAGACAACCTTCCCCTTCTACTGCAAATACAGAATGTCACAGCTCTTCAGTGAGGACAGACACGCCTCCTGATAGGAGAGACACACCTCCTGGCAGGAGGGAGAGACAGGCCTGCTGTGATGAGAGACAAGCCTCCTGGCAAGAGAGACACACCTCCTGGCAAGAGAGACATGCCTGCTGAGAGGAGAGACATACCTGCTGAGAGGAGAGACACACCTCCTGACAGGAGAGACACGCCTGCTGAGAGGAGAGACAGCTTGCTGAGAGGAGAGACACGCCTGCTGAGAGGAGAGACACGCCTGATGAGAGGAGAGACACGCCTGCTGAGAAGAGAGACACACATAGTGACAGGAGAAACACGCCTGCTGAGAGGAGAGACGGGCCCTTTCTGAGAGGAGGACACGCCTCTGAGGGAGAGACAGCCTGCTGAGAGGAGAGAAAACGCCTACTGAGGAGAGACCCCGCTGCTGTTTTGGAGAAAACATGCCTGCTGAGGAGAGACCACGCCTCCTGACAGGAGAGACATGCCTGTTTGAGAGGGAGAGACACCCTGCTGAGAGGAGAGACACCCTTTGCTGAGAGGAAAGGGACTCGCCTGCTGAGGGGGAGAGACACGTTGCTTGAGAGGAGAGACCACGTCGGGCTGAGAGGAAAGACAGCCTGCTGAGGGGGAGAGACATGCCGCTGAGAGGAAAGACACCTGCTGAGAGGAGAGACACCCCGTGAGAGGAGGGGACTCGCCTGCTGAGAGGAAAGACTCGCCTGCTGAGAGGAGAGACACGACTCCTGGCAGGAGGGGACAGCCTGCTGAGAGGAGAGACTGCCTGCTGAGAGGGAGACTCGCCTGCTGAGAGGAGGGGACTCGCCTGCTGAGAGGAGAGACCGCCTGCTGAGAGGAGAGGAACTCGTCCTGTGAGAGGAGAGACTCGCTGCTGAGAGGAGAGACATCCCTCCTGGCAGGAGAGACAGGCCTGCTAAAGAGGAGAGACATGCCTCCTGGCAGGAAAAGACAGCCTGCTGAGAGGAAAAGACTTTGCTTGCTGAGAGAAGAGACTCGCCTGCTGAGAGAAGAGACTCGCTCCTGGATTTCAAATTCAATCTCATAGAATTAGCTGAAGAGCACGAACAGTTCAACCGATAAAACCCCTTTAAATTCAGAGTCAAATCCTATATTTTTCTGTATCGTAGAGCTCATCTTCTCTCCCTTGTCAAATTTTGCTCTCGGATAAGGCAGCATTAACCACCTGATAGGTTCCTAGTGTTGCTATTCCCAATTGAAACTGCAACTTTCACCAACAATAGAAAATGAAGTTGGCCCCGTTCATATCATGGTTTGGAGCTACATTTCTGTTATCCATCCCGACTAGAGATAAGCGAATTGATTCTAACGAAGTGGAATTTGTTTAGAATTTCAGGAAAACTTCGGTTCGGAACGAAGTTGAAGTTTGGGGGACTTCGGGTGAACGAAGTGTGCTTTTGATTGATAAAATGGCTGCGAGCACATGGCGCTACATGGGGCAAAGCACTCTGGGAGGAAGAAGTGTATACCCCTGCATGACATGTGCAGAGGTGAAGCCAATCAGAGACCGGCGGGATTCTGTGATGTCACCGCACTATATAAGTCCGGGCGCGACGCTGGGTGTTGGAATAATACTTATTACTGTGTGCAACAACCACTTCTGTATGTATTGCATGTGTGAGCCTTTGTTAAGGGATATTGTCATTGTTTTATAAAGTTAGGCTGTTTAAAAAAAAAAAACACTGAGAGGAAAGAGGCAAGCTCAGATTTTGTTTATGCAGATGGACTGATAGATTCAGACATGTTCTCATGTGTGCTGAGAAGTTATGCTTGTTATGTTCAAGAATAAAGTTACTTTTGCTGGTAAAAAACAGGAGAATGATATGGATAATCAGCAGCTAAAAGGTTATGGGCCCAGTATACAAGTATTACAGTATACCAGTACAACAGTAAAGTTTGAACAGTGAGAAGATAAATAAGAAGATAAGATGGCTGCTAGCACCAATCCTGTGAAATTCTCAGTGCCAAGCCTGACAAACCCGAACTACCAATCTGGAAATTCAAGGTGAAGATGCTTCTAATAAGAGAAGGTACGTGGAAATATACACAGGAGCCCAAGCCTGATCCTCCCTCAGAGGGGAAAGGATAGAGAAGGATCAGAAAGCACAGAGCACTATCTCCCTCACTAAAAGATGGTGACCAGATTGTACCATATGCAAATGTAAAAACTGCAAAGGACATGTGGAAGAGCTACAGAAAGTGCATTAAAAACAAATCTCAGCAATAAGCTTTATCTAATGAGGAAACTGTATCAGTCAAAGTTAAGTAAGGGCCAGAATATGCAGGAATACATCAGAGACACCCTAGAAATAGTGGAGCCCTCTGCGCGGAATAGGAGAAGAAATAAAAGACTTCCATTTTCTGCACTGTTACTCAGCGGTCTCACAAAAAACTAAAGACACACATGGTCACTGCACTAGATGCACGGCCAGATGAAAGAGCTCACATTAGAGTATGTGAAAGGCAAGCTTTTGGATGATACAAGAGAAAAACAGAGAGTACAAGCAGCAGTGATATGT